>JABFPJ010004048.1:0-14683 GCA_022817425.1 Gryon sp. ZL-2020
GCCATGACGTGGTAACCAGTTTTGGTCCAGATCAGGCCCAGGTCGGGAATCCCATTATACAGAATTCCCGACTGGGGCCATATAAACACCCGGCGTTACATCCATGGCCATAGCCCGATTTGAAAGTCAGGATGCCCTACCTGGGCCATCCTTGGCTCTTACAAGGCCGCCATTTAAAAAAAAAATAATGTCTCACGAAATGCTATTTTGGACCCAATCAGCCCACCATTAATATGGTATTAATCAGGCAAACCACATCAGGGCCACATCTGGAACATGGCATTTCATGGCGAAACATGGCCCGATTCCATTTTTACTAGGGAAATGCATTATATTTTTTTTATTCTAATTTAGAATTGGTTTTAATGAGTTACAATAAAAAGTATTATAGCATTAGGAGAATTAATAAAAGTAATTACATTAATAGGTTTTAATAACAATTATACAACTGTAAAGTAAAATTTATAGGTTAATATTTTATTTCTAATTTTTAGTACATAACATTAAAAATGAATTTTGATAAATCCTTTTTTAACCTGTGCAAATTATATTAACCAAATATATATTCTCGTGAAAAAAAAGGATATACAGAAATTGTTGAGTACAGAAATGTGGTGAACTCCTGTCGGGAAATAATCGTTACTCAATTTCCGGTTTGATCCACCCCAAATTCGAGTCCCACTCAATTAAAACTCTCGTTACGTCAACCTTGATGAATTCTTCCAAAACCTCGGAGACATTATTTAATTAAATCTCATCCATCTGTCCCTAACAAGAATACCCAAATAATTAATAAACATGACCAATTACAATATTCCTCTTTTTGAAATCATTTTTGTTGAATTACTTCAATTTTTTTCAAGTACAATTGAAAAGTTCACTTCAAAACATTATATTTTTAACATTTAAAATAAATGTTAATTCAATGTTAATCAAAACAATATTAAACTCAAATTTTAAGCATAAGAAATAAACCCTAAAAAATATTTTTCCTGCTTAAATGTTATATTAGACACCTAATTAGACCAAATTATACCGTTAAATTTATCTTTGTGACTTTACTATATATCATTTAATTACACATGTAAAAAACAAATACGATAAGAATGGAAGTGTTATTTCACGATGCAACAAGGCAAAAAGGTCCCCATAAAATAAAGTCAGCTACGCGTTGATAAGCTGTAATTTTTTTTCTCGTGCGTCGTTGCGCCATTTCCAATTTCACAGAGCATGGGTTAACGAGGCCCGGGGGTTCGGACGAGTTTGAACGCCCCCTCGGCGTTGCCCCCACTTTTGATTCCAAAGCAGTCCCCTTTTAACGGAAGTCTGGGTCGCGTACGGGTTCCGGCACATTACCTGCACTGATTACCGGCTCACCCTGCTCTGAGTATGTCACCCAGTCACTCGCGAGACACATACCTTCCGAAAGCAACGCCACCCTTTCTAAATGCACTGCTTTAGGGAGAGAAATCAACAGAGAGAGAAAGAAAAGAAAGAAGAAGAAGAAAAAAGTCGAAAGAAAACAAGTAGACAGGAAGAACGAAGGGTTTTAAAAAAGGGACGTGCACTGGTACATTCTGCTGTTAAAGGTCGCGGTTTTCTTTCACATTAGACAATAGATGGCACTGCACTTTGGTCATTCAATGAACGGCTTCGATTCTTGCGCAATTAACAGTTTTACCCCGAACCAAGAAATAACCCTTTTTAATCGACTCGACGAGTTCGAATTTGCGGTTTCATCGTTTGGGATTCGAGGGTAGAGGGCACTGGTCCGATTGGCTGACTTTTCAAGTAGATAGAATAAAATCTTTTTTCCACCGTTAAACTGCAATTTAAAAAAACGATCTCAAATACAGTTGACTTTTATGTTTAAAATTGCTTCTGTAATGTTCAATTTATAACATTTATTTTTTTATTTTATTACATTATTTATTAATTATATATAAAATTGTATAAGATTCATGTATATATGACTTTAATAACGGAAATTGCTTTCATAAAATATTTTGCAATATTTTGTTTCATAAAATAGTCTAATTTTTAAATTAACGAAAAAGCATTTTTTATAGTGTACTTTCAGTCATGTTCGTTGTAAATGTGTACATTTTTTCATGTAATTTTTTTGAAAGTATCTTCTTCTCCAAAAGCAGTCGCAAATACATAGAGCAGAAATGACATGCTGCTTTTATATTAAGAAGATAAAAATATGAGGTACGTCAGGTGTGCCGACAAAACATACCTTCGTATATATTTTACAACGTAATCCTTAATAAAACAGTAATTTGCGATACATGTTGAGGACTTTGAATACTGCCATATTCCACTAACAATATTTATTTATTTATATTTTATGATTTGATTTCAAAAGTACACAGATAAAACGGAAGAATGAATCTAACACAATGTTTCAGAGACAATAAAAAATGAATAAAAAATGTATAAATTATAACCCACAAATATATAAATATAAATAATAAATAATTTTTTAAACAAAAAATAAGATAAAAAACTAAAAAAAACTCTATATAAAGTGTTAATGTTATACAAAGTTTGTGAAAGCAGTGATTCTTGAGATTTTGCAGTTGATAAAAATTAATGAAAGCGTAATTTTTGTTGTTTCAGAGCCGCTCAAAAGTTAAATCCGTCGGCAAGCCCGGCTCATCGTCGACGTCGTTCCGGAGACGAAAATATCTGCGATGAGCAGCCAATCTCCCCAAACGGTTATGCTGCACTTTTGCTAAAATCCCCGCCGCCCGCACCGCCGGCTCTACTTCGAAGAATAGGTGTGAAGGAGCTCACCGGCGTCGGAAAGGTAAGTACCTTTATGAGCAAAATGACACCCTCGCTATTTTACGATATTATCTCAATAACCACGAAACCTGCGACGCTGCTTCACACGTTGAAAATTATCTTTACAAAATCACAATTTATAAATAAAATACTGCGAAAATGTGAAAATATTTTTACTATAAAGATAAACTTTTTAAGATAAATGAAAATTAAAAGACTATTAAGATGAAATATTAAGGGAGTATGAAATTTGAATAGACATAACCTCACTTTTTAAATATTTTGATATTTTTTATTTTAAAATAAACTCAAATTAAAGAAACTTGTTTTCAAATTGCTTAAAAATTCTTCTTTTTTAACAAAGCAAGAACTTTTTTTAATTTTAATTTTTTAAGTTTAATTTCTTTTTGTACAAATTTCCGAAATATTCACGAAATTGAGGTTATCTATTCTTAAACATAACCTCAACGAAGGTTATCTTGGTACTGTATTGATATTTCACTTTAAGATTAAATGAAAATCAACATTCCAGCAACCAAAATCATGGCAATTTTAGATTAAACCATTATTGTTTTTCTTACATGATGTAAATCTATTGTAATTTTTGGAATGGAATTGTAGAAGTATGTTTCGCTGCAGAGCAATGTTCAAAGTAATGTTTCAATTTTGAAGCGCGAATGCGTTCAGTCATTCACTATACAAGATATACAGAACAGATTAGTTCCATCAAAAGGAATGCATTTACAGACAAACCGCGCGCACTCGGAGATGCAAATTGTAACAGATAATTTCGTACTCATAATCCTCGAATGTAAACTCGCTCTCTTCATATCTACTGACTGAAACTGCGAAACTTTTTCCCTTTTTCTTTCGTCTTCGTTTTTTTGTGTGTGTATATTTTATTTTCCAACCTGATGCATTTGCACCCGAGCAAAATGCGAAATTCCCTAACATTTTCAGTAGTGAAGCTGAAATTGTTCTTTCGGTTTCCGTGTAACAACAAAAAGCAATTCGATAAAAAGCTGGAAAATTTTGCATAACAAATAAGCATTTGATATACTTGCATTCCTTTTTTACTCTGCAATTATTATTAACCTTTTTCTGAGAAACAATTTTATTTCATCAATTTTTCATTTCCTCACCTCCTTCACATAATTTACCTCTTTTTATGTTATTATAAGGTTTAACTTAGTTTTTTTTATATTAATAATTAAAACTCCTTGAATGATTCGACGTATGTTGCTTCATCTTCACATAAATTTGATGAACTTCAGATCCTACCTTTTTGGTAAGCAATTTTCGATTTATCTGCGATCTTGAAGCAATACACGACCCATGGCCCCAATCTGTGAAGAAGAGGTTGCGGCGCGGGTGTGAGCAAAGTCAATATCCTGGCAACACAAGCGTGATTTTTATGACCATGTATTGGCTATTTTCTTCTCTCTTTTCTTGGTCCTCGAACCAACTTCGCAAAGCACTTTTATCCTGTCCCTCCGCTTCGTTCCTCGACATTTTTTTAGGACCGAATCGACTAACCTAATGAGCCGTATTACCACTTGTATTTCCTGCTCTAAAGAGACGATATCTGTTTCATACATGCAATCGCGGTACAAAAAAAGCAGTAGATACTAAATAAAATAATCTTATATGCTTTAATTACATTACTCTTGTAATTCGAAATATACATGTATATATATTATATCATTATGTATACCGTAATATTGCCCATATAATGACCATATAATAGCCATATATTGATATATTAGCTTTATACTATGAATGTATGGAGATTTGTAGAAATATTAAACATGTACAAAAACAAACGCATTATAGTGACAATATAATGACAATGTATTGGTCATATAATGGCAATATAATGGAAACATATGTTTGAAAAAATAACAGAGTGACAATGTATTGATAGTATATAGAAAATATGTTTCGAATTACAAGGGTATTAAATTACCAAAAAGAAATTTAAATATCAAAATAATTAAAGTTCAGAACAAGAATCGGTTAAATAAATAAAACGTCAGATGAAAAACGTGGGAAGAGATAATGAAATTTCACCAATTTAGTGATCGTCGACCCCCATGAGGAATGTTCCAAAAACTGGGAATACTTCAAACTGACGTTTCTCCGTAACACCCTCTTTAAACAAACTTCATTAAAGAACTTAACCGAGTGGAGTCACACTTTTTTTCGTTTGATTTATTAAAACTTATTAAGACTTTTTTTTGTCTTCAACGTAGGGAATAAATAGAGCAAAAAGACAAACAAGAAAGAAAGAATTGCAAGTCGACTGTCGAACAAAATACGAGGAAATCCTCGTGAAACAGGGACCATTCAAATATTCTTTTGGGCGAGGGTCGCCAACAGATTTATAGGGTAGAAAACTTGGTTCGAGCGGTTAAGGGAACGACCGGCACAGGGATGCTCGATAGGAAATCATTTCGCTAATTCAAGGAATTGATGTAGCGGACGACAGATTAGAACGGTCCTGTTGTCAAAACTCAATTTCTCGTTTCCGTTAGAAGATACTTTGAGAATCGTTTATTGCAAAAAAAAAAGGCAAAAGATGGAGACAAAATAAAACGGAATAAGAGAAAGACTAAAAAAAGACGAGATTCAAGATAAGAGAAAATACTTTTCTCGAATCGAAAACAATTCGACGCACTTTGTTTGTCAACAACAATCAAACGACAACGAACAAACAAAAGCTTCGTTGTTTATTTACGCCCCAATAACACTTGAAGTAAACAACAGCAAACAGTTGTGTTTATTTTTTTAAAGAATAATATAAATATTTTTTAAACTGTTTACATTATTTCGTTTGTTTTTGTTTTCGATCATGTCTGTTTACTTGTCTTTATTTAATGGGTTTTTATGTTTTTTTTTTTTTTTTAATTTTTTCATTTGTTTTTCTTGTTTATTTTAATTGTTAATTAATTTTATTTTTTTCATTTTATCATTTGCACTTTCGCTGCTTTTGGACCAACTTTAACCCTTTACATTAACGCCCGAACGAGACAGAATCGATCCATCTCTTTTATTTCGTAAGAACTGGCAGGGAGTGTGCAGGGAGGACATGCGCAATTTCACTTAGGAAGCTGCTGACCAGGAAGCCGCGGTCAGCGGTTTTGGTCGCGTTTGCCGGGGTTTATTGAAATGTCCGGTCTTACGCATCATCGTCGTTAAGGGCGACACAAGAAACATTCGCTTTTTTTGCGCCCTCAAATTCTTCACTTTTATCTCTCTTATTTTTTTTAAAGCAATTTACGTGATATTTAAAATTAATTTAAATAGTTTAAAATTGCAATTTAATACACAATAATAGTTAAACATTTTTTAAATATCATTAATAATTATAAACATTCAGAGTATATTATTATTTTGGTTTACAAATATTATCATTCACAATATTTTTGTATTTATAGGGTTATATTTGATTATGTTTATATTTATTTATTTTTGTTTATTTACGTCTGTGCTTTTTTCAGCTTGACATTTCTATTAACTTATTTTGAAATTTGTTTAAATGTATGTATATGTTTGATTTTTATTTCTGTTTATGTTTGAATAATAACTTTGTTTATGTTGATATTTACATTCCTATTTATTGTGAAATTTGCATTAATTACTTCTTCTATTTATATTTACATTTATATATATAATTATATTTTGTTATGAAACTAACAATTTCAAAACATCAATAAAGAAAATAGATATTAATCGTTTTAGCAAAAAAATGGTCACGTAAATTAAATGACGGTATTTGCAGAGTATCATGACACTTGAACTGTTTGATAAACTGCGACACGTTAAGAAGCCTGTTTGAAATAATTATACACTCTGTCTCCAACGGACGCGACACGATGAATGATTAACCAACCACCAAAATCCAGTTAACTTTATAGCAATAAGAAAACGCTTCTCTCGGCTAATTAAGTTTGCATGATGTCGACCTTCGAATCCCATTGAGATTATACATTTTTTCACGCAAATTTATTATAACACGACTGGTGTGTTCCACAGTAGAAAACAAAAAAAGAAGAGTTGGTAAAGAAAGTTGTGAAAAAGGAGAGAGAACACTTTTTGTCTCTTTCTCTTCGTAGTTTCGGTCTAACTGTTTCATTACCCATTTCGGGAGAACCCGGACTAAATAACATGACCCACGGGACAACTATTTCAAAATAAAATAAATTTTTGTCTGTCACCCTTTTGATAAAGAAGTCTTTAAAAAATTCCATTTAAATAACTGAATCATAATTATTATTTCATCAACTCTTTTTTTTTTGCAATTCCGTTTATTTTCATCAAATATTCTTAACAATCCTTTCATTTTTTACCTCGTTTATTTTTGCATTTCCTCAAAAGAATTACTAAAAAAATTTTATTGTTTTGCTTAAACGAATTGAATTTCCAATTAAAAATATGTTAACTATTGAAATAACCTAAAATTGTAAATTTGAGTTTAAAATATTGTATAAAATAGATTGTTAATGGTCTTATTTAGCAGCTTCTACTTCGCAACATAAACAAGTATATAATTTTACCGTCATAGGATGCGTTAAGCATGCGGGGAGATTCTGTAGACATTAACTCTCGCGCTGGCTTATGAATTTATTAGAAAGTTCCCGGGAAACAAGGAGGAGAAAAAAAAGGGGAGACCCGCATCATTATCCCGCAAATTTTAATTCATCGTCATTATTTATAAGGAGTTAGTCTCTCTCGGCAACAATCTATAACCTTCCGTCGCAATCGTCGCTATGATATTAATTATATTTAACTTATTTTATTTTATCCCCCGTGTTCTGGTATGTTTGAGTTAATCAAAAGTCGACTCATGTAATAATAACGAATAATGAGAAAAACTGAACGCTAACATCTGTCAAGATTTTGTATCGCATTAATGTTCGTTTCTAAGTCTGCGTCTTCATTAGTGTTTCCCGTCAAAATTATGTGTAATAAGTGATATCAGAAAATAGTCTGGTTTGTATGAAAGAAAGTTTCTCATAATCGTGCTTATATTCTTTTAATTTTGAAGTGAAAAAGAAAAGAAAAATAATTGTATTTTATGAATAAAGGGGAATGAATAAGAGAAAAAACATAATTATAAATATAAAAAAAAGTATAAAAACAATTTTAAAAAAGTCAACATTATTATATTTTAACATTTATAAAATAACTGCCTACAAAAAAGGACATTCTTCAGTATTTGCAGCAGTTCAAATATCGTTGTTTCTCATTGTTATGATCACTCGACTATGCGATAAATAATGCAGGCCATCTTCGTGCTTTTTGCAGTGATGCACAAAAATTTGCTACGATATGACTCTATTTTAAGAACGTATAATCAAAGCTGCAGTTTCGCTTCCCTCTTATATCGATTGGTATGTTTGAAAAATTGCATAAATATTTAAAGTCATCAATAAAGTAAACATATACAAACGAAACTGTCGAAACATAAACATAAATATAAACATAAACGTACACATAATCATACTAATGTAAACAAATATAAATACACATACAAAAAAACATCGATTCAAATTTCATGTATGGTCTCTCAAAGGTTGTCTCAGCTTTATTAACGTCTGTCTGTGACCTTGTCTGCCAAATTGTCTACTTTCATTTTTTCTCATATTTTTTATTAAATGGAACTGTTATTAATTTTAATATTTATTCTATTGCCAAAAAAATTAAATTATTGTCTTTTTCTAAAACTCAAGTGTATCGCAAAATTATAAAACCAACTTAAAATTTGGTCGAAATCGGTGTAGTAGATTTCTTTATCTCGCCTGTATGTTTTCACAGTTTCAAAATTTTTTAAAGTTTCATTCGTCTAAACAGAAAATAATTTTAAAAAGTTTTAAGTTGAAAATTGTTGTTTAAAATACTGGAAAGCACTTCGTTCAAGTAAAATCTAAAGCAAGTTCATGTACTTTTAATGGAATATAAAAAGAACTCATCTATAATGAATGACGTTAAATAATGTAAATTATAATACATATTTTGCTAATTAATTAAATTTAAACAATTTTTACATTGAAGTCACTTTTTCCAGTCAAGTTATAAAGAGGAACAAAAAAAGTACAAATTTTATCTGATCCAAATCTTTACTTTTTATCTGTTACAAAAGTCAAAAGTGAAATAACGAAATGTTAAAGCTCTTCCAAGTAAAACAATATGAAGCACTTATTTGTCTTACGACTTTAACAATTCGAGAGCATTTTCTTCGCCACCTGAAAACACTCAAAACTTGGACGCATAGGATGTCGCGACGCGCTGATTCGCCAAAATATTATTCATCCGACGTATCCTGTAAGAACATAGCGTCAATAAGAAGTGCAGAATATTCACAGACATAACACACTCGAAATGTTGAATAAATTACTTGGACGCTTGCGCGATTCATCCTTAAAGCCTTTAAAGGATTCATGCTCGAGACCGGACACACATTTTCTTTGAATTTCACGCTTTCCGGAACGTGCTTTCGAATTCGTCTATAATATACATCCGCGAAGTTTATTACTGCACCCATCACTAGACGTTTCTTCGACAATTGTGATATTTAAAGTATAAAATATAATACAAATACTGCGTTTGCAATATTTCTTATATGCAAATGAAAAGCAGAAATAAAATATGAAAAATAATGTCACTTAGAAGAAAAAGTAAGTGCAAAGAAGAAAAAAAAATGTTAGAGTATAAGAAATGTAGCACTTAGTTTTATTTTTTTTTTTTTTTTTTTCTTCCTTTTCGTCGACTCTATTACGAGAACTGCGTCTCGTTGACACACTTAAATTTAACAAGGATTGTAAATTTTTGAAATGACGATAATAACTGCAAGCGAATAAAGTTAAAATTCTATTAGATTCGTAAATGGAGGGGCGAACACCAGAATGTGAAATAAAAAAAATGACGTCTTAGCTTTTTCTCTTGGGTAATACGAACATGTATGTTCTTTTCTGTATTTACATACATAATCATAAGAAAGAGTGGAGCATAGATATGCATACATTCCGTACGTGAGTGCTTTCTTCGTAGAAACGAAGAAAGGTGAGCATTTGAGTATAAGACTTATTTTACTTCATTTTTTAGTATCAGTATTAAGAGAAAACAGGAAACATAATGTATGAGAGACGTACGACTACTTTTTTGCTGTTGGTGAAAGATTCAACCTTAAAACAATTTATGATAGACGCAAGTGATAAGTCTTATGCATGCTAAAAGCTTAATTGCACTGAAAAGATGTTTCCATAAATCGCGCTTTATGTGTGTGTGCATCGTATATTTTGAAACGCATAAGAAATGTATTGTTTCCTGTTATACGAAACTTTAGAGACAGGAAACCATGTATTTCTTACGCAGTTTCTTTCACTCGCTTAATAATGTATCATCCGTACAAATGTAGCCAACTGTTAAAGATAGGGTTAATTGATTCAACTTTTTGCTGTATTCTTTACTAAAATTCTATTAAATTAGGAAAACATATAAAAGGCACTTTAAATGCATAAATCAGTAAAAACAAAGGTAAAAATATGAAAAAGTAATAACATATATTTTAGATTTTCAATTTATAGAGGAAATATTCGATTTGACTTTAAAATATACAAATGAAAACGAGACTCGTTTAACTACCAAATATGATTTTTGTTATAAACTTACTTTGAACTGACGCATTTGAATGTTCGTTAATCACACAAGCGTTGTAAATTGACTAAAATGCGTTATTGCATTAAATACTTTTGCTCTAACATAAACCAGCGACGAAATAAGCGGTAATTTAATATCGAATTAAAATTTAATTCATAGCTATGAATCGTCATGGTTCAGATAAGTTACAAGATCGTGAACAACTTTATATACAAAGCGATGCAGATGTAATACGAGATGCAAAATTAATGCACTTGAACTCTATTTACATAGATGACACAGTGTCATGTGAATTATGAATCAAATCAATCTATTTTTCAAATTTTAGAATAGTTTAAAAATTGAATATTTTATGATATCATCCCTAGTAGAAATTGAAATCGGGTTAAATTGCGGGCCCAACATGGAAACCATACTACCCTAGCAGGCCCTGATGTGTTTTCCAGGTGTGGCGTTGCATACACTAAGAAAAATAACTTACAATAAATTACTGTTTAAACAGTAACTTGACCACAGAATTCCCATTAACCGTATAAATTCTGTCAAAAACTGGAAAATTTACTTTCTGAACACAAATTTTTATTGACTTTTTCATGAATTTTTGTGCATGAAAGGAAAATTTTTACTGTTTTTAACAGGAACTTTCATGTTAATGGGAATTCTGTGGTCAAGTTACTGTTTAAACAGTAATTTATTATAAGTTATTTTTCTTAGTGTATGGATGTAACGCCGGGCATTAATATGGTCCCGATTAGGTAAACTCATAGAAATGACATCAAATTAGGAAACCATGTTGGGCCCTGATCGGGATCCGATGTGGTTTCTTTCTAATGAATGAAAAAAATTTTAGATATAGGATTTGAACTCGTGTTCTTCAACTTTGTAAGTATATGACTTAACCACTGGACTACCGAAGCTCTTAAAAATGATAACTAAGTATCGCTACTTACCTATAACTTTGATTGTGTATGGTCAAGATGTGGCTATGGCATGGTTACCAGATTAGGGCCCGATAAGACCACCCATATGTTAACCATGACGCGGTAACCAGTTTTGGTCCAGATCAGGCCCAGGTCGGGTATCCCATTATACGGAATTCCCGACTGGGGCCATATAAACACCCGGCATTACATCCATGGTCATAGCCCGATTTGAAAGTCAGAATGCCTTACAGGGCCGTCATTTTTCAAAGAAAAAATAAATAATGTCTCATGAAATGCTATTTTGGCCCCAATCGGGCCCCAATTAGCCCACCATTAATCTGTTATTAATCTGGTATTAATCAGGCAAACCACATCAGGGCCACATCTGAAACATGGCATGCCCGATTCCATTTCTACTAGGGATATATTTATTGAACACAATATGCTAATGATAATTTTTTTATCACAAAAAACAACATTTCTTGATATTTTTACACGCAATTATACGATTTTGTGTAAAAGCTCGAAGTGTGAAATTTTACACTTAAATTTACACTCTTACTTTTTTACATTTTTACAGTGAAATCTAGATATTTTTTAATTTACATTAATAATAAAAATTACTGGAAGAAAATTAGACATTTAATATATAAAATTGCAAAAGCGCAAAATATAAAATATTAATTCAAAATTACTATGTAATAGTTAAAATTTGATATTTTAATTTTAAATTGTGGAATGTACATATTAAACCTTCTCATTTAAAAATTATAATAGTCAACGTAGACCAAACTAAATGTCTCCTTTACGATTTTAAATATTACATTTCTAAATGTCTTACCTTCGTTTATATATTAATTAAAAATGAAAATAGTAATATTTAATTTCCAGAACTAAACATTATTATTGATTGCAAGAATTCCTGTATATCATCAATATTAATAAAGCCGATCATTGTTCACATATTCGGCTCCTATCGTGTAAAAATATTTCAGCGTGGTTTTTTATCATTACCGATGAGCGATATCTTTCGATACGCGAAAGAATTTTTGCTCGAGCGAGATGCCAACAAGCGCTCTCGCAAATCACATAGCACGCGTGCTTGCGGACCAGGGAAATTGGATTTCACATGGCTAGATAAATAAAAACCCCCGAAATGTTTCGCGCTTGTAGACGCGACGCGCCCCCCGGCCGCGCGCCGCAACACGTCGTCCAAAACGTGCGGACGTTTTGGCCGAGTATGTTACGTCAGCGGTGAAAATTGCGTTGCGTACGAGTAACACGAGTCGTTAGTGGCTAATCCACCATGGTTTTCACAGGGGCCCATACCACGCCCCTGGGGGAGAGATTTCGCCCTTTTTCCTGGCGCAAGTGGTGCCCCCTTGCCTTTCAGTTGTCTGTCTCTGTTGCACAGCGATGGGTCTGGTTTACAAAATCGCGCCACAACAACGCGTGATAAAAATGACAACGAGCTAATGCATTAACAGTGTAGCACATCGAGCGACCCCTCGCGGCGTCAGCGTCAATTTGTTGGACGCACTTTAACCATCTTTTATTAAGATATGACCGTTATAAATCAAGAAATGATGGATATTGATAAAATTGAAACATATCGTTTTAGAAAAATATGAAGCTGCGTGATATCTTTGAACTTTCGATCGATATTTTATCTCGTTTTAGTGTATATTAAAAAATGTACTCGAAATATGTGATATATCACTGTAAAAGAAATCAAATTGCAGTTCATACTTGGGAACACTTTTTGATGAATTTTCGTTTCAAAAATATTTTGGCCTTTGCTTAAAGTACAACGTTACACCAAGTTTGAATAAAAAATTGGATGAAAACGGCACATTGAATTCAAAGCAAAAAAGTGTTATTTGTAGCAAATTGTTTGATCCGTTTGTTATGTTAGCAAAAACGTTATCAAAGTTGATATTAATATTTGATTGAATTGGAAATTGAATTGGTATTCAAAGCAAATGTCTTCAACTAAAAACATCGAAGTGTATCTGTAAATGAAACTACTGTAATTTAATTAAAAAATTAATCAACTTTCTTTTTGCTCATTACAATATTTCTCAACAATGAAAAGAAATTTGATTCATTTGAATCTCATTCTACATCGCCAAGATGATTTAAGCAATGAAAAGGAATGTCATCTCCTATCCCATAAAGGGAATTAAAAGTATGTATATTTTCGCAATAGCAGATTATGAACCAACTTAAGAGGATAATCAGCGTAGTGCCAATCGATGTACACCTCTCAAAAGCCCGGATAAGAAACACGATCGAGCGATTAGTTTTTACGGGTTTTAACCCCTTTGTTTGCCGGTTAATCCGCGCTGGGGAACATCAGTGACCTTTTAGGGATTGCAATTTGGAGTGGGGCAATTCACAATGGAAGATGTCAAATGCTGCAACTGAATTGTAAAATGTAGTTTGCGGACGTGGGACTGTGAAATTAGCGGAGGTAGATTGTTGGTCTTGCCCCTTTTCGATTGTAAAGCTGCTGATTTGCGTTGGGGAATTACGGCACGCAATGAGAAATTTAAATATCCCATGTTTTTTTTATTTTAATTTAACTTTTAAACAACAATAAAAAAAAGACATGATAATTTACATGATAAATTTAAACGTAACAGAGTCAAATAATAATCTAATTTTTATAAATTATAAAAAAATAATTTTGCAAAAAAACATTGCAAATTACATCCAATTTGGTGGAATCGAATAAGAGTATCGACGCTGCAAAAAATTAAGTAATAACGGCGTCTAATTGTATTCGAGTAGCAGAGATAATCGAACTATCGCAAACGTTGAATCCAATATACACGCAAACAGATGCGGCTCATTCGGCGTGCGCGCGCGTGTAATGGAAACTGGATTTCGGTATTTAGCGTCGTAGACCCAATTTACTTCGTAGCAATAAACTCTGCTAAACGAGATGAATATCCGTGCATTATTCCAAACCGGGCGATTAAGAAAAGGCACTTGGCTGCCATTGTTCTCCAAGTCCTCTGGCAATAACCGAGCAAATAACCTTTCCAATATTCCGCGTGCGTATACCTTCAATGATTTCTCTATTGTAAGTTCAAATCTCGTTTCGGTTGAATTTTTTGATAACAAAGAAACTGAAAGAAATAAGACATTTTATAATATTTGAAAAATATTTAAATTAAATTGTATTTTATTTTATTATTTTCTTTCGATATAGTCATAGGGATGTCATAAGGATGTCATAAGGATGTCATAAGGCTGTCATAGGGATGTCATAGGGATGTCATAGGGATGTCATAGGGATGTGTCAT
>JABFPJ010004049.1:0-14682 GCA_022817425.1 Gryon sp. ZL-2020
CATATATTTATCTATATATATTTATATATACATGTACACAATATATTTACAGATATATTTAGATGAAATATATATGATAATATATGGTATATAATATAGGACATTATATATGTTAAAACATATTCACATATATATTTGAAAATATATTGAAAAATACATTTCGAATATATGTAAAAATACATGAAATATATTGGAATATACTTTTATATATTTATACACAATTTTGAAAAAATTTTTTGACATTTGATTAAGATCATTAATCAATTTTTCGTTTTTTTTATATTTAATTTTTAATTATGGTTCTATTTGGGTTGAAAAAAGGAAATATTTTCATAATTTTAATTTGTTTAGAATAAAAATGTAATGTAAAGTGTAGAGTAACGTAATTAAATTAAATTGATGTTCATTAGATGATACAATAACAATATTGAATCAAGTATAAAGTTCGGAATTCGCTAGGCAAAAGACTCCATAGTAACTTCATCCAAAGTAATACATGCAGTATTACGTCAGACGTGAACTTCATGATGAGTGAAAGAGCTTTGAAATACATAGTTAGAGCTGACTTCAAAATGTTTGACTGTTATTTTTACTTTTTCATTGCATTTGTAATGAAACATTCGCAGCAAATAGTTTTTCTTCAAGCATTACATTGAAATATTTTTCTATTTTTGTACATCAAATTTTTCTCTTTCAAAAATTTGATAGAAAAAAAGAAAAAATTGTATATTCCGCAACTAGGGAGAAAAGTTGTCCATTCTAGATGAGTGTTACGGATGATATTTTTTTCTTCCAAGTGCATCGAAAAGATCTATTTCTTCCCCGAAAAACGGGATGAAAGTGGCATTTTTTCTCCCTAGGGAGGAAAAGTAACTTTCTAACCTTACTTTCTATCCCTAGAGAGAGAAAGTAAGAAAGAGAGAGAGAGAGAGAGAGAGAAACACTTTTCTCCCTCGCGAGAGAAAGTGCCATTTTCGTTCCACGTTTTAGGGAAGAAAATATGAGTTTTCTATCCCTAGGGAAGAAAAAATGTGACACTTTTTATCCCTAGAGAGGAAAAGTAACTTCCTAATCTTACTTCCTATCCCTAAAGAGAGAAATTAATCTTCGATTACGTCATTTAAGGGATGAAAATACTTTTCCTCCCTCGCGAGAGAAAGTGCCTTTTTCGTCTCACTTTTGAGGGAAGAAAATGTGTGTTTTCGATAGACGTGTTAGAAAAAGTCTTTTCTTTTCCGAAAAATGGTATAAAATTAACACTTTCTATTCCTATGGAGGAAAAGTAATCTTTTATTACATCATTTAAGAGATGAAAATACTTTACCTCCCTCGGGATAGAAAGTGTCATTTTCGTCTCACTTTTGAGGGAAGAAAATGTGTGTTTCGATAGACGTGTGAGAAAAAGTCTTTTCCTTTCCGAAAAATGGTATAAAAGTAGCACTTTCTATCCCTAGGGAGGAAAAATAACTTTCTAACCTTACTTTCTATCCCTAGGTCGAAAAAGTAATCTTCCATTACGTCATTCAAGGGATGATAATACCTTACCTCCCTCGGGAGAGAAAGTGCCATTTGCGTCCCACTTTTGAGGGGAAAAAATATGTGTTTTCGATAGACGTGTGAGAAAAAACAAAGTTTCCGACTATCGATAAATTTGATACTAGAAAAAAACTAATACAAATTAAGGGGGAAAAAGCAATAAAAACTTACCTAAAACCTGTATTTTGTCTACAGCATTTCATTAGAGAAACGCCGCCGAAAGAGGTAGTCCTTCTGCCACTTATATTCGACCATGTGTGTAGAATAATAATTTACCGATGAACAACAAGAGCTCGATGAATGATAGTCAAGAGTTTCTGAAACACAAAATGGCCAAGTTTCAAATATAAACAAGAACCCATTTCATCAACTTATGACGCAGTTTTCCCTTAAATCCCGAAACTATGTCCGCAGGAATACGTCATTCTTTTGTTATTAGGGTTGATTTATTTTATGAAACCAACAATTAGGAACTAACCTAACATGGCAAAGGTAAGGCCAACTAACATAGATCTTTATAGGTAATTAATATGTAATTTTTTATGAAATACCCCTTTTTATGAAAGTTATGGCAGAATTACAAGAGTGACCTTCTTGTGGCCTTCTTATGGCCTTCTTATGGCCTTGTTATGGCCTTCTTATGGCCCTTTTGTGGCCCTTTTATGGTCTTGTGATGGTCTTCTAATGACCTTTTTAGGGACTTTTTATGACTTTCATATAGCTTTCTTACGGTCCTCTTCTGGCAATTTTATGGTCTTCTTATGGCCTTGTTATGGTCTGTTTATGACGTTCCTATAAAAGCACACTTACTTAGGTTAGACTTATTAGACTGCCCTATTATTTTAATTTTATTTCCATATTAAAAACATTGGTGGTGTTAATCTTCATAACAAATGTTTGCTTTCTATATTTGCCTAAACTAACAAGGCATATGTAACGCCAACTTTGATAGATCTTTATAAGTAATCAATATGCCATTTTTTATGAAATGCCACTTTTTATGAAATTTAATGGCAGAATTACAAGTGTAACCTTGTTATAGCCTCGTTACGGCCTTGTTATGGCTTTCTTATGGCCTTTTTGTATTCTTCTTATGGCCTTCTTATGGCTTTCTTATGACCTTCTTACGGTCTTGTTATGGCCTTACTTTTATTTGTTACTAGGGCCATATTGTATAGGTAATCATGAACAAAGCTATAATTTTCTTTATTTCTAACCTTATAAGGCCATTTATATAACCGTTTATAACCTTAACAAGGCTAAACGTACGTTTTAGGGCTGCCCTATTATTTTACCTTTATTTCCATATTAGAAACGTTGGCATCGCTTACTTTTAATAACAAATGTTTACTTTCTATATTTGCCTAACCTAACAAGGCATACGTAAGGCCAACTTCGATAGACCTTTATAAGTAATTAATATACCATTTTTGAACCTTAATAAGGCCAATTATGTCTTGCGGTTGTTCTATTATTTTGTTATTAGGCTAAGTAAGTCCTGCGGGTTGGAAAAAACATCGGCCGTTAAACTGCGATACCCAGCAATGTTGTCACGGCATCCCCGTTTGAGGCTTCGCCGACCTCAAGACATTTTCTATCCGATTTCGCAGCGAGAATAATGCTCACGTTAACAGAATGCAAAACATAATCCACTGTTTATATTGGATTCATGCCAGTTTTTTGGGCCGCAATGTTTTTTTTTTTTTTTTTTTTTTTTTTTTTTTTTCTAGCATACAAAGTTTTCTTCAAACCATAATAGTTTCGATAATGCTTTTCAAATGTCGCGTAAATTCGTCCATTCGTGTGGGCAACAGCGTGGCCAACCAAAACAACACGTTTTATGCTTATGCGAAATGAAAACAATCGTTATTACATATTGAATGTGTATTTTCAAGCGCGTTATTTCACGCGTGCGCGCCACCGAATTTCTGAAACAAATTACACTGTGGTCGGAGGACACGCTTTTTTTCTGTGCGCGTTGGTTTTGTGAAAATAACGCAAACAAATGGTCGAAGGCTTTATAGCCACTTCGCGTAAATGCTTTTCAAGGTGTAAAAGTTTCACATGCTTTTGTCAAATTCGATGAGGTTTTTATGTCGATCGAATGCAGCTGATTGGGTGTAATGAAAAGTTGCTTTGCAAACACGGAAATTTACTATATTACATTTTATTTAACCGGACAAAAAAGAATGGACAAGAAAGAAATCGTGTATTTTCTATCACTTTTTATGGTAATCTAAAATATCTACATTCGAAAAATACAAAAAAAAATTTTTGTTAAATTTATAGTCAAATTTTTATGGTTAAATTTATGGTTAAATTTGTATGACTTTTTATGGTTTTATATGGTTTATAGTTAAATTTTTATGGTTAAATATTTGGTTAAATTTGTGATTCAGTTTTTATGGTATTTTGAGGTTATATTTATGGTTCAATTTTTATGGTTAATTATTTCAAAAAAATTTGAAATCATTAACCACACAAAATTGGAAATATTTCTACTAAGCAAATATTATTTTGTTCTATTTTTGGAAAATTGCATTTGCTTTTCACTTATTTGCTCTTCCACTCATTTGCTCTTTTTGCTTTCACACATTTGCTGGAATGTATTGGAACGTGAAATGACTTTTAACCTATAAAATTACAGATTGAAAGGCGGCAAATTCAAATGTATATAATGTAAAATTATCTTAATTAATTATCGAAAACGACAAAAACGAGGAAAAATTGTTTAAAGTACTTTTTGAAACTGTTTAACAATTTATACATTTGATAATGGAACATTTTTAGTATTTTCATCTTTATTGCCATCTTTATTGAAATAAGTTGTAATATTTTCCTTCAAATAGTACATTTTGCAACAAGGGCGTGAAGGTCCATTTTGCGAAGTTGAACTCTCACACAAGTAGTGTGAGAATAGTAATACTTCGTGCACCGCCACAGAGATATAAGTGACATTTCACGTACAGGTTACGACGAAAAATCATATTTTCGCCACACGGTGGCAGAAAATGCAGTTTCCATCTCTATGGGTTTTAAAGAAACTGAATTTTCTGCTCCCTTGTGGCAAAAAATATCGTTCGCACCATGGAAAATAAAAGAAAATTCTCTCCTCGTGCGATTACAAACCTCGCCTTCGGCTCGGATAGTAAACATCGCACTCGATAGCGAATTTTTTTTTTTTCATTTCCTTTGGTGCAAAATATACTATTGTAACATGGGCGCGAGGCCCTTTTTTTGTTGCAAAATATATTATTGTATAAACTAAAATAATTTGTTAGTTTGAATGCATTTGATACACTGACAAAAGTAAACTTATAAAAATTATCATCTTTCTGATAAAATAGGGATATACTTGTAAAAGACCAAAAAATTATCATCTTTTCTGATAAAAAGTCTTCGAAGCTTGAGAATTATTTTCATAAAAACGAATATATTTATCAGAAAAGATGATAATTTTTTGGTTTTTTACAAGTATATCCCTATTTTGTCAGAAAGATGATAATTTTTATAGGCTTACTTTTGTCAGTGTATATAATCAATGCATGGTATAGTATTTTACTGCTTCATTATCTCAAAATAATGATAATTAAAATTATATCTGGACAGTCACTTAATCACCTAGTTCTTAAAAATTGCTAACTAATTTTCTGCACAATTTTACATAATACATTTAATTCGTGAAAAATGCGAGAAGACTTTTTTGCAGATGCATTTTTCGTCATTTTTCATCTTTTTACATGCACAAAGTCCCTTCGAACAAATTGCTTTATATTAATCTTGCAAAGTGTTACTCATGTTATTTCAGTTGTATTTTTGTCTTCAATTTTTTTTAAATTTTCATTGAATTCGTAATTCTTCTTTCTATACTTCAATCCAGTATAGTCAATTCGAATATCCAAATATTCGAAACAACTTTAATAAAAAATAAGTAATTAAAAACTATATATATCATTATAACTATATCTATATAATTACATTGATCTATGATGATCTATATATGATGTGATATAGTGATCTATATAGTTATAATGATCTATGATAATCTATATATGACATGATCTAATGATCCATATAGTTATAATAATCTATGATGATCTATATATGATATGATATAAAGATCTATATAGTTATAATGATCTAGGATGATTTATACATGATATGATATAATGATCTAAGATGATCTATACATGATATGATCTAATGATCTACGATGATCTATATATGGAATGATATAAAGATCTATATAGTTTTAATGATCTATGATAATCTATATATGATATGATATAAAGATCTATATAGTTATAATGATCCAGGATGATTTATACATGATATGATATAATGATCTAAGATGATCTATACATGATATGATCTAATGATCTACGATGATCTATATATAGAATGATATAATGATCTATATAGTTTTAATGATCTATGATAATCTATATACGATATGATCTAATGATCCATATAGTTGTATTGATCTATGATGATCTATATATGATATGATCTTATTATCTATACTCTTAGAATGATCTACGATGATCTATAATGATCTATATAGTTTTAATGATCTATGATGATCTATATATGGTATGATCTTATTATCTATATAGTTATAATGATCTAATGATCTGTACATTTTTAAAGATCTACGATGATCTATACATGATATGATATACTGATCTATATAGTTATAATGATATATTTTTTTTCGTTTATCAGAAACGATTATTAATGTGTAAAGAAGTTAGTAAAAGAAGTAGATGTCGTCGGATGTGCGATAAACATGAACGAGAAAATGTGTAAATATTCGTCGTCGCTTGGACGTGTCAAGAGTGAGGCCAACGTTTGAAGAATGTGCAACATGAACGAATCGTGAAACAAGATGCACCGAGTGTAACTGCAACTAGTTTGAGTAGAGTGGACAAGAAAGTTTGACGTTGCGTGTGTACGTGTGTGTGTGTGCCAAGTCGCGGGCTGCCATGCCAGAGCGACTGTCTAGGCAATGCCTAAATTAAATGCGTAGGTATAACGGGTGTACGAAAATAAATCGTCCTCGGTCGGCAACGCTCGAAAAAGCACAACTGATTCCAACTTTGCGTTTCAGCAACAACAACGAGGGATGAATAGCGCCACTCCAACAACCCAACTCGATATTATTCGCAATTTTCAAGTTTATCCGAGTTTAATGAAATATCAAATTTTGTTACTTTATTCCATTTTCAATGCAAATGCAGAATTTAAGAATATTATTATCGTAGTAGAATGTTGGGCAGAATATTGGGCTGAAATATGGCCCTGGCATGGAAACCATGTTAGCATATCAGGTCCCTAACAGGCCCTGATGTGATTTTCAGGTGTGGCGCTGTATGTGGATGTAACGTCGGGCATTCATATGGGCTCCATCGGGGAAATACATACAAATAAAGTAAAATTGGGAAACCATGTCAGGCCCTGATCGGGCCCCGACGAGGTATTTTTCTGTTCTAAGATTGTACCAATGTTGGCCTTGTGTAGGATTTTTTTGAAATCCACATTGCTTTGAAACGTTTACCTACAAATTACTTAGTTAGGTATTCCTAATATGGGCCTAAAAAGGCCTTCCTAGTATGGGATATTCGATCAAAACCAAAGTTGGCCTGACTAAACTACAACCGGTTTTGCTCAATAATCAGTGTGTAGGTTTCATACCGGTTTCTCAATCGTGTCATACCCGTAATATGGCCCTCAATATGACCCTGTTTAGGCCCTATATTGGTCCTACTTTCCAATCTTGCAACAAATTATATAACATTGGGCCTACATTGGTCCAGTCTAAGTTTAACATAAGGCGGCAACCAATTTTGGTCCAGATTAGGCCCGGGTCGGGAATCCCATTACATGGAACTTCTAACCTTGGCCATATTAACATCCGGCACTGAATCCATGCTCATGGTCCAATTTGAAAGTCAGGGTGCCCTACTGCGGTCATCCTTGGCTCTTACAGGGCCACCATTTTTCAACAAAATTAAAAAATATCTCGCGTGATATTATTCTGGCCCCAATCAGTTTTCATATTTTTTTTTTTTTCAAATTTCAATTCGTTAAAAAATAATTAATTTTTTAACGAACATTATTAATAGAAAAGCCATAAGAAGGCCATACAAAGGCCATTAAAAAGGCTATAAAAAGGCCATAAGAAGGCCATAAAAAGGCCATGAAAAAACCATAAAAAGGCCATGAGAACGCCATAAAAAGGCGATAAAAAGGCCATGAAAAGGCCATTTATTCTAATATAAAATTTTGTCTAATCTTTTTGTTCATTTTTCGTTTGCAAAGTCTTAATTTGAAGCCACCTTAAAAATGCGTTTAACTTTAACTGTAATATGAATGTTTTAACTAAGCAGTGATATACCTTCAAAGCACTAAACGTATTGTTCTTGAACTTGTAAACCAAATATCACCGGCTTTAGATCTGATTCACATCTATCATATACTTATAGAACGAATAATTTATGTAAGCAAAAATGTAAATATTATAACGTATAATTGAGTACACGTGATGCACGATGCGATTCAATACCACATATAAATATCATAATTTAATAATTGAAATGATAATTCTTGCATAAATTGGCGCGAGGTACATGTCAAGCATGAATAATTAAGCGGCACTCGCAAATCAGTCGCAATTAATTGAGAACAATGATAAAGTGAGACAAAATAATTTACACGGTGGTGAGCAAATATAGAAAGCAACATTTGTTATTAAAACTAGGCGCCACCAACGTTTATTTTATATGGAAAAAAAATTTTAAATAGGGCAGCCCCAAAAAGTTTGGCCTTATTAAGGTAGGACTGATTAATGTAGTTTTTCAATGATTACCGAAATCCGTCTAATAGGGGCCTATATAATTGTCCTTTTATAGGAAAGCCATAAAAAGGCCATAAGAAGGCCTTAAGAAGGTTAGAAAATGTCTTCAACAACGGAATTTAACAGCCAATGTTTTTTTCGAACGCGCAGGACTTAATTACCCTGGTAAGAAAATAATATGGCAGCCTAAAAACGTAAGTTTGGCCTTATTAAGTCCGAATAATGTGGCATTTTTGTATCTAACTGGGCCTAATAGGGGCCTATGTTGGTGTGCTTTTTAGGCAGATTTAAAAAAGACGATAAAAAAGCAATAAGGGGGCCAAAAGAGGGTCATAAGAAGGCCATATGATGGTCATAACAAGGTCATAAGAAAGTCATAAGAAGGACATAACAGGGCCATAAAAAGGCCATAAGAAAGTTACCTCTTCTAGTCTCATTAAATTTCATAAACATAGCATATCAGTTACTTATACAGTTCTATCTAAGATGGCCATACATATGCCTTGTTAGGTGAGCCCGTAATTATTTTTAGTTTCATAAAATAAATTAACCCTAGTAAAAAAATAATTATTAGGGTTACCAGCCCTAGTAACAAATAAAAGTAAGGCCATAATAAGGCCATAACAATGCCATAACAAGGCCCTAAGAAGGTTATTAGAAGGTCATAAGAAATCCATAAGAGGGTCATAAGAAGGCCATAACAAGGTTACTCTTGTAATTCTGCCATTAAATTTCATAAAAAGTGGCATTTCATAAAAAATGACATATCAATTATTTATAAAGATCTATTTAAATTAGCCTTACATATACCTTGTTAGGTGAGTCCGTAATTATGTTTGGTTTCATAAAATAAACCATATCTAGTAACAAAATAATATGTCACCCCCAAAAGGTAAGTTTGGCCTTATGGATTATCTAAATAATATTATTAGATTATCTAATAATAAGGGCCTATGAGGGCGTGCTTTTATAAGAAGGTCATAAAAAGACTATAAGAAGGCCATAAGAAGGTCACAAGAAGGTCATAAAAAGGCCATAAAAAGACCATAAGAAGGCCATTAGAAAGCCATCACAAGGTCGTTAGAAGGCCTTTAAAATAAATGTTTCTTATTTTTTGTATTATAAATAAAAACAAAATAATTATAGGCTTGCCTAACTAGGCATATGTAAGGCCAACTTACGTAAACCTTAATGGGTAATTAATGTACGAGGCGTTACATTCCTAATAAGGACCTGTTTTAAGCCTTTGTTCGGCAATTAATTGTCCTTATAAAATAAACAGGCCAGACTATATATTGCCCTAAAATAATAGTTGTTCATTTTGAATTGTTTGATTTATTTTGTTTCACACTCCAAAAAATAGATAGTCAAATGTACTATCTAATAAACAGTTGCTTTTAATATCCAGTATTTTTTTTTTTTGGTCTCTCGATTCATAAAATAACGAGAAAGAAAAGAAAAAGTTGGAAAGACAATTTTTCTTCAACTCAATTTGTTCATCTGAAGAAAGTCAATCTTATATGATTCCCCTGATAATCGCGACGAGGTTTAATTCAAGCCCTGACATACTTCCGGAACCCCATCAGTTAATCGAGTCAATCGAGCGTACGACATCTCTTCGATCGTCCGCTTCAACTTCGTATACGACAAAAAGACGCCACATAATGAGCTCGGTGTCAAAATACTTTACACTCGGTTATTGGACGGTTTCTAATCCATTATTTACTTCGACTTTCCAATTGAAAGAGCTTGCGGCTTTATCCGACTCTTCACGATTACGCTCATCAATTTTGTTGAACGCAAAATAAGTTATAAGTTACCATTTACCTTAAGGCTACATTTTTATTACTCCTAAATCACTTTTGAACAATTTTAAGTGATGAAGGACGTGTTCGTTCCTTCGTTTTTTTTTTGTTTGCATTGCACTGAGGAAAAG
Organism: Gryon sp. ZL-2020; assembly: GCA_022817425.1. Taxonomy (NCBI): domain Eukaryota; kingdom Metazoa; phylum Arthropoda; class Insecta; order Hymenoptera; family Scelionidae; genus Gryon; species Gryon sp. ZL-2020. Next base: position 10,329 of record JABFPJ010004049.1, read on the forward strand.
TTTGATAATTAAATTAACTATTTAGCGAGTAAAAATAACAATCTGGATACTACAAAACAAGTATTATCCCTCACGGACAATAATATGAAAAATAATTGTATATTCTAAATATATGCCATATTGCCGAAATTTATATATAAATTATATATATTTTTTATATTTTATATATGATTTTTATGTTGTTTTATGTATGTTTTATGTAAAACTAAAGATATATATTTTATGTAGATTGAATTATATCAAAAATAATAATATGATAAAAATAATAATAATATACAAAAATTATGTAATAAGTATATATAATATATATGCAACATATATATATAATTCATATATAAATTAATTGCTGCAATATGGCATATGTTGGAACATAAAATTATATTTTATATTTTCATCCGTGTACGGGTGTCGGTATGTGGTACTATATTGACCACATTATTATACCTATACCTATTTGCATATTTTCTATATATGGCCAATATATGAACAATTTATTGTCAATATATGGATCATATATGGTCAATATATGGTCAATATATGATCAATATATTATCAATATATGGTTAATATATGATATTGTAAATAATATATTGTTAATATATGTGTTATATATGGTCCATATATAGTTAATAAATAGTCGCTATATAACCAATGTATGATTTTTTAAATAATTTATAGTTAATATATATCTTATATATGATTCATATATGATTAATAAATGTCAATATACTTTCATATATTCTTAATATGTGGTCCATATATGATTCTTTTTACTAAAACTATATATTTTTAGTTTTGTATAAAAAGTATATAATTCATATGTTTATTGCGGCAATATGACATATATTTAAAAAAATAAATATTTCTTATATTTTCATCCGTCAGGATATATATACATCTTATATACAAATATATTTTACTAAATCATAAAATTATTATTTATTGAAATAATAGATATATATTATATTATAAAATATATAAATATATATCATATATAAATATATGAAAGATTAATATGTATCATATATATTTGACATATTTTTGAAATATATATAATCAATGTTATATATATTATTATATATAAAATTATGACCCATCCTCTGACAGATATTTCTTTCATCTTACTCATCGATTGAACAGCAATTGCTTGATGTTTTTCAAATAAACACATGTCTTCAGTTCAAGATGAATATTTATATATAAAAATTGTGAGAAATTATAAGTTAGGAAAAGAAGTCTGACTTGTTTGCTGGGTCTAAGAATACTAAGCTACACTTTTGACATTGACAACAAACACCGCAGATGTGTAATAAAAGAAGAAATATAGCATCTGACGTTGACACTTTTGCTGATATATATTTGTGAAATCTACCATAAGGTTGTAATTAAAACAATGTCGAAATAATAACATCAAATTAATTTCCGTGACTCGAAACTTAACAGTGTTTTTGAAGAAAATATTATCGCTGTATATGTTTAGACAGACTGTTGAAATTGTATATTTTAAATAGAAAGCAGAAAAAATTATCTTCTGTGATGAAGTTGAACAATTTTATTTTTCAATTTAAACAAAAATGAGTAATAAACAATATCAGTTTATTAATGATTTTGTTTAATATTAATTGTGTCGACATAATGCCTGTGGAAAAAGAAAACATCACTCGTCATATATGTATGAAAGTGTTTATAAATGCTGTGTACTTTATGACAAAATAAACAGATATTTGTTTCAGTGTAATATGTAAGCAAAGTCACTCATTTGCTAGCAAGAAGGCCTTTAAGTTGATGTTCAATTGGCGAAATCATTTTAAACGTGTCATAAATTATTAAGACCGTGGAAAATTTGTTGTAAAAAATGCTACGAATTTGTGGTTATATACATATATATATGGAATTATGTCATAGCAATGTCATAGGGATGTCATAAGGATGTTATTTTTTAAATAATTATTTATTACAATATTTCTTATAAGATTTATTTTTTCTTCGAGATTTATTTTGTTATAACTACTACTGAATGTTACTCCTCCTTGCTAGAAGAGTTAAGCTTATAAGCAATATTGAATGTTATAAGACTATTATTAAGATGTCATAAGGATGTCATACGGATGTCATAAGGATTTCATAAAGATGTCATTGGAATATATACATATAACATAGTTATGTTATAAGACTGTTATTTGGATGTCATAGGAATGTCATACGGATGACATTATGAATTCATAAGGATTTCATCAGGATGTCACAAAATTTCACAAAACTTGTTTCAAGCATGTTATAAGGATGCCATATGGATGTCATTAAGACCTCATAAGGATGTCATAATGATGTCATAGGGATGCCATAAAATATCATTTGAATGTCTTAAGGATGTCATAGGGTCGTTATAAAGATGTCATGGATTTCACAAAGATTTTATATGAATGTCAGGGATATCACAGGGATTTCATAGTGATGTCATAAGGATGTCATAAGGATATCATAAGTATGTCATAAGTATGCCATAAATATGTCATATGGATGTTATAAGGATGTCATGAGGATGTCAGGGATATCACAGGAATGTTATAGGAAAGTTATAAGGATGTCATAAGAATGTTATAGGGATGTCATAAGGATGTCATAAAGATGTCATAAGGATGTCATAGGGATGTCATAAGGATGTCATAAGGATATCATAAAGATGCAGTAAGGATGTCATAGCGATGTCATACGGATTTCAGAGATATCACAAGGCCGTCATATAGATGTCATAAAGATATCAGAGATATCATATGAATGTCAGGGGTGTCATAAGGATGTCCTATGGAGGTCATAAGGATTTCATATGGATGTAGTAAGGATGTCATCGGGATGTTATAAATATATCCTATGCATGTCATAAGGATGTCATATGGATGTAGTAAGGATGTCATAGGGATATTATCGGGATGCCATAAGGATGTAATAAGAATGCTACAGAGACGTCATAGTCAAAATCCCTTGATCAATAACTAAACAACTCCTCAGTTACAAAATAAATACAATATATATATATATGCATTGCTAAATTTTATTTAATAAAAGTCAAACTATAATTCAAATACATCACCAAAAACGCATTCCTATATTAAAAATTAACCATAATCCAAAATATATATTACTTATATTTCAACTAAACATTAAATTAAATATTCAACCAAAACTTCAACTACATCTCCAACTAAAAATTTTCCACCTTAATTTTCATTTCATTTTTATATCCAGTTTAAAAATACAGATAACACTATCAACATGTCAAAGCGAATCCAAAAATAATTGACATTGTGAACGAAAAAAAAGAGAAGAAAATTGATTGAAACGCCTCGCGCGTAGGAGAAGTGTGGGGACCAGGAAAAAATGCGCCCGAGTTAACGAATATACGAGTTCGAGGTATGCACGAACTTCTTGTAAAGCTGGTTTATTTTTGTCGAAGCGAACGCGCACGTGAGTCAAACTTCGAGTTCTGTTTCTTATGCCATGGCAGACATTGACGCTCAGAAAGCTCGAATTACATACGGAAAAGCATTCCAAAGAAACGTTAAATGTATTTCTGAATCTATCAACAAAAATACATCCTATAAATAATGAAATGAAAATCCAACGCGATCCATCGAGAACAAATGTTTTTACACAAATGAAATAAACACAAAAAAAGGGGAATGCAATTTTTTTTTTTTTTTTTTTTTGAATTTACAAAAAAAAGTTCAATATTGTAAAAGCGTTTTTAATTAAAAACGACGCAAAAATTGAAACTTCGAATTGAAACAACAGCAAAAAGTAAATCCATTTCTTTGCTTTTCATTTACTTTTCATAACACGTAACTCACATTTTAATTAGAAGCAAATGACTCATTAAGAAATAATTGCAAGTAAATTAGTTGTACCGATCATGACGCTGAATTTCAAATAAAGATGAAACAAGGGTTGAAAAGAGATTTTGTCCGGTGTAAATGTCCCCGGAATAATTACTCATGTGTATGCGAGCTTAATGTTCTTAGAGTAAATTAATTAAAGTCGAATGAAAGGCAGTTTCCGACATTGTTTTTTGTCTTTTTTCTATTAGGGAAATGACTTAGGGTCTGCTGATAGTTTAATTATGTTAATGATGTTTATTGTAATTAGCGAAATCGTAAAAACAACTATTATATATATATACTATATATACTAACTATATATACTAACAATCTAGATCATTAATTGGGATTTCTTAGTGTAATTATATATATATATATATATATTTGTAAACATCTATTTTATGTACTTTTTCAATAAATATATATTTTACATATATATATAATATATGAACAAGATATATATTCTGAGGATATATAAT
>JABFPJ010004050.1:0-14681 GCA_022817425.1 Gryon sp. ZL-2020
TCCAAATTCTAATAAAGATCATCTTTTTAAAAACAGTTTTGTTTTACACATAGAAAAATGTCAATAATTTAAAACTTAAATTTGTTCAAAAATAAAGAAGAAAGTCAAAACTAAATAAAATAATTGTTTTCAGTTGTAATTTTAATTAATATTTTACATATAAAAATAAATTACAGAATAATCTAAAAAAAGAAAAATTTGAATTTAAACATCTTAAAATATAAAATAGTTTCCAATTAAACCGCAACATAACTTATTGCGCAATATAACATTTTGCTTTCGTTTCTGACTTTTATCTTCCTTTTCAATTTTTCTTTGCTTTACTTTTTAGTGGGATATAGATTTGGCAGTAAAATAGAAAAAGTGGCGCATGAAAGCGGTTGAGTGCGTCGTTGTTGGTTAAGGCGCGAGATTTGGTTCGGAATTTGCATTATGAAATGACGCGCATACACGCGATGCCGCTGCAATACTTTATTACGACCGTGTCAAAAAACCGTGCTGGATGTAATATAATGCCATGAAACAATGATAAGACTAATTACAACGTCGCAATATCGCAATCCATTCAACCCCTTTTAATTATGCGCTGCAAATTTATTGATTAAAGAAGTAGAAATATTTTACACTTTTATATCAAAAGTGTAAAATTAATAAAAAATTTTTATTATCCTTTTTAGAAATTAATAGTAGAACAAAAATAATTTTATGCAAAATTAAACTTAAGTTCCCTAGCAAAACGAAAAATATATTGCGAATATATTTTTAATATATATTTTTAATAGTTTTTTAATATATTTTGAATAAATTTTGAATACATTTTAAGTATATTTGTATATAAAGCAATGAATATTATTCAATATTCATATATTGAATTCAATATTTCTATATTGAATATAAGTATTTGAAGAATTTCAATATTTATATTCAAATTAAATTAATATTATATTTAAAATAAATATACTGAAAATATTTTAACAATAAACTCGCAATATGTTTTTCTTGTTGACATGATTTTTAAATATTTTAAAGTTTTGCATAAAATGTATATAAATAATAAATTTCGATCTAGTTTTAGGCAATAAATTAAGGATTTGATAGATGATTTTGCACTAAAAAAAGATGTATGGTTGTCTGATTGAAAGTAGTTTGCTGCGATTACGACAGTGTATTTGCTGATTCCCGCATCTACGTGGACCGATTTGGCGAAATCCCTTGCACGGATCGATGCGCGACTCTCTCGTTTGCTATTTTCTCTATATGCATCCCTTTGCTTTTCGTTGAAGCTTTCCTTTTCTTCGATTTACTTTGAACCATCGTCGAAAGCTCCATTACCGTTACGCTTCAAGTTTTTCAAATTTATCAATCGTCGAAAAAAAGTGAAAGCGAACAAACATATCTTTTCAGGTTTTACCAAATTTTTCTTTTGTTCGGAAACTTCATTTTTTTCGTTTTCGATTGAAAAAAAACAATAACAAAATGTTAACTGCTTTTTACGATAATTTATTTGTATTTTTTTGGATTTGTTGTATTTTACAAAAGTTATTTTTATGCGAAAAATGTGCAAATTTGTTCCATAAAATAGATATAGAGAAAGTTTAAAACAACGATATATATATTTTAACAGCATTAACAGTGAAACGAAAGCGAAACGTAAAATTAAAGTTTTCATTTTTGTTGTTCAATACTATAATCATTATTACAGATTCGCGATTTACAATTTTGACATATAAAAAAGAAAGCGCCAATCTTTTCCATAACGCGAGTTCATTGATTGACGTCTTTTTGATTATTTAGTTACGCTTCAAGAACCAAATTAAAACTTTGATTAATTTAAAAGTTTCGTTTTTATACGCGAATTAATTAAAGATTAATCATCGAAGAAGAAGAATGATTATAAGAAATACTTTTCTTAAGATAACAAATAAAGTTAAATATTGATCAAATATGTTGTTTTATATTGAAAATCACATTTCATTACATTAACTTTATTTGAGTTTTCAAAAAAGCGAACTGATAAAATCTGATAAAATTTGCCTCCGACACTGAGAGTCAAATAGTTTTCAAATTTAAACTTGAATAGTTTTTGTTTCAAAGTTGAAAAGTAAATGTTTAAACTATAACAAAGTAAAAACCGGAACAAAAGAAATCTATCAGTTTTACTTTGGAATGCGAAAAAATGCAACAAATCAAAAGACATTTTCAAATGAAATCTTTGACAAAAAGCAGTCAAATTATGATTTTGATATCTGTTATAACTATAATTAATATCATTAAAGTAATATCGCCATCTGGAAGATTTCCAAAATCTTTCAGTTTGGTCATAAAAACTGTCCAAAAGTTATTAATACATCTTTCTATCATCGCTAATTTATATTACTCAGCTGTAAATCACATGTAAATAATGTTCCATTAATATATTGATATTTTAGTTTTTGTATATCCAAAATAAATACTAGGATATGTATATTATATAAAAAACTATTTAATATATATATTATATATCTTTGATATAGATATATTATCTTATTATATATATATTATTTTATTATTTTATATTTTACATTATATTTTTGAAAGACCATTTTAAAAAAAGACAAAATAATCTAAATTCATTAAGTAATAAGTCAAATGGGTAATCAATAAAATCAATTCCAAGAAAAACGCAATTACAAATATGTATTTTTTTTATTAAAAAATATTTGAAATATGTATCCATAATATATATTTTGGATATATGCAAATATATATCTTTTCTATACATAATTTGAATATATATTTTCAATCGTGTGGGTTGACTATACTCAAAACTTTACATTGTAAAATTACAGTAAGCTTATTTTATATATATTTTAATTCTTAATAGATTTCACAGTAGAGCTGTATTTTTAATTTAAATAATGTACATTTCAAATAAAATACTGTAATAATACATTTTTTGTTATTTTAAAGTGATATTAACTGGAAAACGTACTGTAAAATCACATATGTCGTTTTGAGTGTATATTAATACAAAGTTTCGAACAAATTTTTATATTTATAAAAAATATACATTTTATATATAAAATAAATTTTTATATATTTTAACTACGTATTAAATATATACATGAAATATATATACATAAGATCTATCCAAAATATATATTTTTTGTCCAAATTTTTACCGGAAATATATTTTTAGTAACAAAAATATATTTGTATATATATTTTAGTTCGTGTGGGACGTTAAAAGAATATCGCTTTCATGAATTGAATGAAAGAAAACAAAAGTCCCGTAAAAATAAGTCATCTCATTTTCCGTAATGGATTTTTAAATTGATTAAAACCAGAGTGAGAGAGAGAGAGAGAGAGAGAAGGAAGTATCCACTTTTCCAATTAAAGGTGCATTTATATAATATATATAAGTAAAATTTATATTTGCATTTTCACTTAATCATACAAATCTTCGTAACTTTCTATGCTGTAAAACTAAACTGAACGAAACTGAAACACAAAAATGCTCTCTCTCGGTTCGTTAAACTATGACGCTAAGCAATAAAATAAAAGCGATAATATTGAGGTTGGATGATCGCGTGATCGAAAGCACTCCTTGTTAAATTCAAATTACAATTAACACTTCACTTTTACGGTATTTACAATAAAGTTGATATGCATACATTGTTCCCAATTTTGAATCAATCAGAATTTCACTTTAGAAATGTAATCAATTTGGGAAATAAAGCAATGACGTTGAAGCATTTCTATTATACATATACATCATTTCCGGATTAATGCATATACGTTTGAAGGTTCACTCAATAAATATCATAGCGCAATTTTGAACTCTGACATAGTTGAAGACAAAGTTACGAAACTTTCATTTCTAACATGAATGCATATCCATTTAAACTAAAAAAGTATTTGTATTGATTTTCTGAAACAAAAAAGAAGGAACTAAAAATTTATATTAAAAAAGGGATTATTTCGCTGTTATTTTCTGTAAATATCTTCTTTAATATGTGATTAATAAAATTGATAAAGTCAGACTCCACCGCAAGATTTAATTACAGCTAAATTGCTTTGTAAACCGCGCGATTAATACCACCATTTATGTCAATCAAGTTTAACCACTGCGACATGTTAAATCCCCCTTTTATTTACCAAATAATTAACATTTATCATTTCTCCACAATACTTATTATCTTTTTAGACAATCCATACGACCATTTTCACAAGACAAAGCTAAAATATTCAAAACCTAAAGCGGACCAGTGCAAGTTTTTTTTTGTTAACTAAAAGTAACAACTTTGCAATGCAAAATTAATATAAATGAAAATGTTGAAAATCCTTTATGAAGATCCACTCTTCTTGCATAATTAAAATATATTTTAATAAAGAATCAATTTTATGCAAAACGAGTTCAAATCTCCGCTGAACTACTTTTTTTAATATTACCCTAGCAACGTATTGCAAGTATATTGTTAATATATTCTGAATATATTTTTTTTATAAAAATATATTCATAGTATAATCTTAATATATTCATAATTTCTTGTTTAAAAACATATTAAAAATATATTAATTAAAATAAAATTAACTATTAATTAAATTAATGAAATTAATTAGTAGTTAATAAAATACAAAATAAAATTGTATCCAAAATATATTAAATATATATTAAGAATATATTAAAAATATATTACAAATTCTGAATTAAATAGTTTTGTTTAAAAAATATGTATTTATTGATGCTAAATATGAAAAATTAAACTACTTCAGAATTCCGACTTCCTTCGATTTTGCTGACGATCTTCATGAGACTTTGTCCTTTTTGAATCACTAAAATACATATTGCAGGATAACATTGTCTTTGATCTAACTTGCACAAGGGCAAAATCATAATTTGTATCAGATATAATGTATTTATGTGTTTGTGTTTGATATATACGTGTTTGATTAATTGATTTGCGTCTGACTGAAGGTGAATTTACTATCGATCACTGGATCACGTGATATGTGATCGAATTTTGCATGTAAACTGTCTACGAGTTTCCGTGCTGGACGTGCGCATTATGTACTTGGACTAGTTCCAAATTTAATTCTACATATAATGGTTGAAGGAACCTTTACCTACATAAACACGTACATAACACCACAACACACATACACACGCATCCACAAAATACATCAAAAAGGGTTTTCAAATCCTTAAAAAAAAAAAAAATAAATAAGAGAAGCTACAAAAGTTTCTCGTTATTGACTTTATTGCCTCTAATCGAGAAAACTTTGGTCAAAAAATGCATCACCCATCTGAGAAAGAAAGATAGAAAAGCTTGGAGTATTATCCCCGAGCTTTATGTCTTTGTACTTGCGAAAGCCAATGCGAACGTTTATGACCGAAAATATACGTCGCCAGACGAACCTTTAACATTATCTGACTCACAATTTATGCCCGCAAATTTACATTTTACAATCATCAAATAGACGGTGTATTTACATGTAGATTTCTTTGCTGTTTCTTCCTTTTTTTATTGCTTTCAATGATACATTACTTAGGGATACAGTTTAACCTCATTTTATCAACCTTTATAACTATTATCTGACGTTTCATTTTGTTTATTCACTGGCCAATCGCTAGTGGACTTGGAATTGGGGATGCCATGTTTGGCCCTGATATGGTTTGCCTGATTGAAACCACATTAATAGTTGCCTGATTGGGTCCCGATTAGGGCCAGAATAAGATTACATTTTTCAATTTATTTGAAAAATAGCAGTCCTGTAAGGGCCAAGGATGGCCATGGTAGAGCACCCTGACTTTGAAATCGAGCTGGGATTATATATAATAGGATTCCCGACCTGGGCCTGATCTGAACCAAAACTGGTTGCCGCGTTATTTGACTGAGTATTTGCGTTTAATTTGATGGGATTGCAATCTTTATGTCGAACAGTGTTTCGAGTTGAATAAAGTGAATCAATCTTGTTTGTTGTTGGTTGAATTTGAACTGTTTTTTATTATAATAATAAATTTAAATTTTTTCGCTGTACTAATTAATGGAATTCAATTATTAGACGATTTATTTTGCAAAAACTACATTGATTTTGAATTATTTCCTGTAATGTGATCTCTAATTATCGACGATAGTCGGGATAATTGCAATTCTGTAATTATACGTATATCAGTTAATTGCAAAGTTTTACTACTAATTAAATTATTTTATGCTAATTGAAAAAATTGTCAACATTATTAGTTTATTCGACTTTATTTATTTCAGATCGATTTATGACAAAATGATTATGATTATTTTGGTAAAACTTACAAATCTTTTTCGCCACACGGTGACAGAAAATGCAGTTTCCATCTCTAGGGGGTTTCAAAGAAACTGCATTTTCTGCTCCCTTGTGGCGAAAAATATCGTTTGCACCATGGAAAATAAAAGAAAATTCTCTCCTCGTGTGATTACAAACCTCGCCTTCGGCTCGGATTGTAAACTTCGCACTCGGTATCGAATTTTCTTTTTCATTTCCCTTGGTGCAAAATATACTATTTGTTACAAATTTTACAAAATTGCTACACAAAAATATGTCACAAAAAATTTGTTAAAATATTGTTTTCTCTAAAAATGAATAATTTAAAACGGCGATTCTGTTTCAATTTTATGTTAATGTTATTAAAAATATTTCTTTTGAATTTCATTTTGCTGAATGGAAAGAAAAACAGAATAATCCATATATACGCAGATGAATTTTCCAAAATCATACTTCTTTCAAACTGTTATCAATATTAATTAACTTGCCAGCAATTTTGCCGGAGCTATGATGAAGAGACCCAACTTGGTCTGATAACTGAACTTCGTCAGCGAAATGTATTATTTAAGAATCAAAATTGAATCGTCCATTTTCCATTTCTCCGCACTTTTTTCCCTTTTTTCTTCCAAAATGTTTAACCAGAAATACAAATCTTTCACTCATTTTGTCATAATTCAAATTCCACATTTAATGAAACTGACTGTAAAATGATGCCTTTGCCATATTACATGGCATTTCGACAATTCTATTAGTCATTTGCCAATCTCCTAACATCAGAATGAATAACTGGAGCAGTGCCAAAGACGTGTCCCGCATCGACCAGTTGCAAAATGTATGGATGAATTAAGTAACCACAATAGTGTTATGATTAAACTTGTATTTCAGCTTCTATCTTTCTTTTTTCCCCATTTTATTAATACCTGCATTCATGACTCAATACACAATTTATCGTCACATTTCAATATCTCCAGCTTGCAATGAAATTGTACCATTTTTGCTCTCTTTTTATTCAATATTCAATATGACAAAAATCTTCTTTTATTGCAATTATTCCCTGTTTGTATGAATATTTAACACACAAAAAATGTTTATTTGTTGGATTTAAAACTTTATTCAATCAAGGGCAAACTTCTAAGTATATGTGACCAACACTTGAATCGATTAGTGTTAATGTTATGAGCTGCAATTATATATCTTTTGTGTAAGGTCGTGGATGTTAAAAAATGTGGACAACGATGCCTCGGGGTAGAGTCGTCACTTTGACAAACTCTATATATACATATATATACATACATATATATATATATATATATATAACATATATATATACATATAAAATATATATATATATATACATATATAATATATATATTGCCTTGGTTCTTGGTTGCTCCAGTTTTCAAGTTTTCATCCCGGGTCCACTCGACATGCGCAAGTTTTATGAACCCTCTTAACCTGCACACACCGAGTGATACAGGTATATAGCACTGCAGCTTTTATGCCACGCATCGATCCGCATCTTCGCTCGTCCAAACAGACACCAATTAACACTATAAGACGATTAAACAAATTGTCAACTTCAATCTCATTCGTGCGATGAAAAAGCGCGTACATAACGACGCCAGCACAAGTGGCGAAGCCACTTGACAAATCTTCAAAATATCATTTCATCAAAATGACAAAAAATATTGCTTTTAAATAATGCAATTTTTTGAAATAATTACAAAAATAATTTTTAATGTATTTTGTATTTTTATATATATTTAAGTTTTGGATTGAAATGTATTTATTATTTTGAATTTAATTAATTAAATTGGAAATTTAAAGTTAGCAGATTTTGAGTAATTTTTTAATTTTTTTTCATTTGAATGAGTTTAATATTATATCGATTTTCTCGTTAAAAAAGTATAGATGAGAAAGTTTAACTCCAACTATGTACCTGTCGTGTAATAAATGCTATTTTTAGCAATTAGAATTTACCCCCCCCCCCCCGCCCAAACATTAGTGTTAGTTCAATTTTACTGTTAAAATTAAATTAAAAATTGTATGTTTATTGATCATTTCGAAATAAATGAATGATTAGATTCATATTTCAATCAACTGCTTTTCAGTAGACACAATATTTGAGGTAATTTTTCTCTTGTAAGAATGGTTGAATGTTGCAATGTAAAATGTGAAAAATAAGTTAATATTCAACGACTTTTCTTCACGGCAACATGACTACTTTGAATATTCATAAACTCTTCGTAAATAAAGTCATTGTATGTGCGTTTTAAAGAATCTTGCAAACATTATTATTTTCTATTCTCATAACTCTCTGAACAAGGTATATTATTATAAATATCCGGAATTTCATAGAAACATTGCAATTTAAAATAAAATCAAATTCAATTGTAAATGATGTTCAAATACGGAATTTTAACAGAGTATCCAAAATTTTCATTTCCCCTAAAGTCGATTAAATTATATTTTTCGATAAAAAGAATTCAATCAAATTGCTTGATCTCTTTCAATAAAAAATTTTATATTTTTATTCGAAAAACATTAATTTGCATTTTATTAATTAATTTATGTACAAAGATTAATTAATAAAATGTTATATTGATAAATAAAAAAAAGATTAAATGAACAATTTTTCCAGAAAAAATTATAGTTATAAACTAAATGTAAGATGTAATACAATTACTGACGCAAAGATTTATGACTTTCTTTGCATTTGAAAAGCGGTAATTATATATCGTAAAGATAAATTATTTTTAACAATTATTCTACATTCGAATTTTAACAAGCTTTCTGATAACGTCGAAATACTTTACACCAATTTACACCAAATAATACAAATAATTAAAGTAAATTTTCATATACCAAAATAGTTATCATGTTGTTTATTTCATTTATAACCTTTAACCAATATTCTTTATATTAAATGAAAATATTGCTTTTATTTCTTAAGATGCACTGATTATTTTTGTAATTACAGTAGAACCTCAATTATCCGAGATGGCCGGGACCAAGCATACCTCGGATAACCGAAATCTCAGATAATACGAAATAACATAATTAATAGCAATTAAAGATGGAAAATATTAAGGTGATTCTTCAGCTATGTAAGAGCAAAAAGGATAGAGCTAATGGTGACTACATTAGTGGAAGAGAGAAGCAGTGAATTCGATTGAAGAATCATCTTAATTTCATTAATATACCGATACTATAATTGCAAAGACAGATTTTTTTAAACAGTTATTTAGTTTTATTATCTATTATTTATATTGCTGATACGTGAAAATGATGACTTTAGTAGAAGAAAATTTGGGAAAAAATCGGGTTCGGGAATCGGTCGAGTCCCTCGGAACATCGGTTAAGCGAGGCTCGGATAATCGAGGTTCTACTGTAATTTCATATTTCATTGCCAATGTATCTTTAAAAACAATAATTTACTTTACTTAATGTGTAAGACAAGGAATACATACTTTGCAAAACTGAAATGACGATTTTACGAGTCAGGCTCAATATTAGTGCGTGTGATCACAACAACTGAATTAGTAAACATAACCTAAATCGCCAGTACTATAGTAATCAGCCGTCACATTAACTTACACTGAATTTTAAAAATTAATGAGTTAAATTCATATAAAAATATGGCTCCATAAATACTGAAGTATCGAATAAAACAAAACAACATAACCTATATTACTAGATTAACGTTGAAGTCATGCGTCACTTTTACGATTTTAGCATTGAAAACCACGTTGATCTAATATGGACAAGATTACATTGAATAATATGCTGGATAAAATTTAAACTTAAGCTGAGTGTAGCAGAAATATTCAACTTGGTAAATAATGTTAGTAATAATTAATTTTTGAGTTATTCTAACAGATAATTATGTTATAATGCCATTTATTTCCAGGGTATATTTTGTGTCGCTATGTAAACGACTTGAGTAAAAATATTTTAAAATAAGGACACGGGTTTGAAAATGTTCATCCGTCATATTAAGTAGCGCAACTATCCTATGAATTATATATACGAAATGATAAAATGTAACGCCGCTGTCATAAATTTCGATTTTGTTGAGCTATCTGTTACGTTCTATAGTCTCCTTCTGTAAACAGTTCTGAATCATCTCGCAGTGCTATTATGCTTCGAACGATTTCCCAAGATGACATAACCAGTTCATTGTGTCTCGTAAAACAATCGCAAATCTCTATACAATATATATCTATACATATAATATACACTGCGAACAAAAAAACTTTGAAAAAAAAGAGCAAAAAAGTTTTTCCTATATAATTACATTTTTATTATCTACTGGGATTTAATCATTGGCAGACATGTATATTTTCTGTGTTGATTTTGCGTGCTGTAGATCGTTAAACAATTCATTTGTATATGAAAATGCAGATGTTTCAAGTGTCACGCGAGCGCTGTTAACAAAATAGACTTAGGTAAAAAGATATATCTTATATGGAAAAAAATATATTTCGAAATATATGCAAAGATATATATGAAATATACATTATAAATATTTTTAAAAAATATATCTACAAATATATTTGCAAAATATATTTTCTTAATAAAATATATACAGAAATATATTTTGAATATATTTTTATAAACTCAAATATATTTTCGCATATATTTTTACACGTATTTACACATATAATTACGAAAAAATATATTTAAATATATTTAAAAATATCTGAAAGTATATTTTATTTATTTTACATTTATTTGCGCATATATTTTTCAATATATTTCGTTCCGTAAAGGTATATTCCGATATAAAAATATATTTTTCTTGCGGGGAGTTAAAGAGTTAAAAAAAACAAGGGGAAAAGGAAGAGTGCGCAATAAAGAGTATTGCATTTCTTAACTGAAAAATTGCTCACATTAAAAGATACTGTAAAATGTTGTTGGAAGTCTAGGAAAGTTACTGCTGGATGAAACTTTCGATGCAAAACAACATTGACATGATTCGAATTGGCGACGAAGCGAGGGCAGGGAAACATAATTACAAGTCTACTTTATGTTTAGTGTTTCTGTCCTTCTTTTTATCTTTTTCTGTTGTTTGTTAGATACATTTGTTATTGTAAAAAAGGAAATGGGAAAAAAAGAATTTCTTAAGAAATTAAAACTTCAATTTGGAATGTTAAAGTTAGATTTAAGAACTTTATATTACTTATAAGAGTAACGAAAAACAGTAAAAGATAATTTTGATAACAATTAATCGTGTTTTTTATCAAACAAATGACTTCTCGAATGTAAGAGGTTTACATTAAATTCATCAATTTCAATATTCTCAACAAATAAAGACAAATATTACATTTAGATAAAGCATCATTAAAAGGAACTAAAATTAATGATCGCAATAATGAATTTTGCAGTTTGATGTTCAAGACGAGATTTACATTACAATTCAAAAATTTAACAATTGAAATAATAATCAGAATGGGCAACAAAAAATTAATATTAAATTCCACATTTTTTTTTGTCAAGGACAAAATTTGAATTTTTCTATAATATAACAAAATAGTGATAGATATGCATTTACAGAATATTTTTTTGTGCTGAATTATATTAAAGAATATATTAATAAAAAAAAGACGTCGAAATTGTTTTGCTGTTTTAAAGTAAATAAATCTCGCGAACTGACGAATAATTCGCATACCAAGTATCCCGGTTGGTTCTTATATCCGTCACAAATGTTTCATTCAAAAAGTTAGTGAATCATGGGAAAACTAAAGCGATCGATAAGCTATCTGAAATGAGTAATAATATCAAGAGTGACTCAAATATAGCGGAATTAATTAATTGAAATGAAAGAATTTCACTGCAAAATGAAAAGGTAAACGTAACTAAATTGAAATTCATTGTTCAAAATTAGAAAATTAAAACGATGTTAAAAGCAAATCATACTTCTTCATTTTAATATAAATAATCACATTTAATTAAAAGTAAAGCAATTACAAAAAAAGTTCATGAAATAAAATTGTTTTTCATATATTTCAAAAGTCAATTCAATCTGATGAATGGAAAATAAAATAAAAGGTTGATAAATTAATTAAATCCCTTTTTTATAACAAATTTTAATTGTTCAAAATTGAAACATTTGAAGAACTGTTATATTCCTTTCATATTTTGCAGTGATTGAGATATCGAATCGCGAAAAGGAATATAAACAAAATTCGCTGAAGTCATCGCACGAAAATGTCGACTATTACGTAACTAATGATTTGAAACTGAATCATTAAATCAGTCAATGAGACCAGCTGAAAAGTGCACGGCTGCGTCAGAATGTGACGTCATAGATCAATACATTCGTCACAGGAATACCAAGTACTCAGGGAGAAGCATACAACCTTCATGGCGAGTTTCGATCGAGAAAGGAAAAAAAACAAGAGAAAAATATTATGAAGTAAAAGAGCGTAATACGCTGCATAATTAATTAAGATAAGATTCAAGGCCGTGTGACTTCGAATAAGACGTTTTGTCTTCTCTTAAGCAATTCATTTTTTCTCACACGTGCATCGAAAAATGCATCTTTTCGATCCTTAAAAGTGGGACGAAAGTGACACTTTTTCTCCCAAGAGAGACAAAGTATTTTCATTCCTTAAATTACTTTCTCTCTCTAGGAATAGAAAATAGATAGAAAGAGATTTTCCCACCCTAGGGAGGGAAAGTGCTACTTCCATCCCGCTTTTCGAGGGAGGGAATAATGCCGTTTTCCAAAAATTCAAGAGGAAAAATGCCCTTTTCCTCCCTAGGGATGAAAATACTTTCTTTCTAGGAAGAAAAAGAAGAAAAAGAAGACGCTGCTTTCGTCCCACTTTTAAGGGAAGAAAAGATATGTTTTCGACGCACACATGAGAAATTCAATTCCCAACTGTAATCTTTTTGTCAATAGCAAAATCTTTTTAAAAGTAAAGTCCTTCGAAAAACTGTCGTTGAGTATCATCTCAGACTAATATTATACGATCTTCTGTCGTCTAACATTTGCAAGTTATTGCTCCAAAAAAACGCGGTCATAAATGTTCATCGCACGAAAAAAGCAATAATTAAGGTCCCTTTTTATTTAGTCTTCGCAAAAACTGATTCCTAAAATAATGAAGCTATAAGTAATGTTTGACTTTTGAAATATCTCCTAAAATAAAAAAAAGATGAATTTAATAATGTTTTATATTTCAATAAAAAAAAGAAAACGATAATTGGATGTAATTGAAAAATGCAAACAACAAACAAATTGTCTCATTGAATTGCAACACAGAGATAAAAAAAAAAGAAGCTGCAAAATTGATTTGATGTTTGAATCCATTGTTCGCAGCATATCTCGGTATTGGTGTATGTAAATACAGGACATAAAGAGGGATGGCAAAATGTATGAATACTTACCGTTCGATTTTGTCTATTGTTGTAGGAAGTTGCAAGATAGTTTGCTGTCCAGACATTTCTACCACACATTGTGTACCGAGCTCCAACTCTGTAAAGATAAAATGAATATTATATAGAAACTTTGTTTGAGTCTTCCGCAAACTCGCGTGATCACCTTTTCTTATTCACACAAGTTTGCCTCAGAATAAAGACGATGTTTTCACTTAAGTTATTCAATTAAGATATTTAAACAATAAACACGCCTTTAAATCTCCTTTAAATTAACTTTAACCTTTGCAAAGTAATTTTTAATTCATATTAATAATAATAATGATAATAATATTAATATTTTCTAATTACTTTATGAAGTCAAGTCAATCAACAGTACAGAAATATCTTGAGAATATTACAATTTATTTTCAATTTTTCATTTATTTATTTGTTCCATTTTTTTTTCTTTATTTAAATATGAATACAAAACTCACACTGTTTTTCATGTATTATTTTATTATTTATGATGGTTGTAAACATTATCTAATAGAAATATTTTCATATATAACCTCATTTTATTCAAATAAAATTATTATTTTTAGATTGAAAAATCAAAAACAATGTGTTAATAAACAAAGAAAAAAACGTATGTTTACATATAATATAAACAAGAACAAATAAGGGTCTGGAAATAGCGTATACTTGTTTCAAGTAAAATATATACTTGCTTCAATCATATATACCAGTCAATTATATAATATACTTTGAATATAACTATTTATTTCTTTTTTAGTGTTATCAACTATTTAATTTAGTAAAGTTCATGCAGAAAAGTTAATAATTTGTTGAATCTTCTTTCAGAGTCTAATGAAAAGCTGAATATAATTTATATAACAAGTTTGGAAGAGTTTCATCCTTTTAGTTCACGTTTTTATTGATGTTGGGTGATTTTGAACGACAGGTATTTTGGATATGGAATGAAATATTGGCGGCTCTCACGACATTCATTGACGCGAGCGCAACAATAATACCCCCCC
>JABFPJ010004051.1:0-14680 GCA_022817425.1 Gryon sp. ZL-2020
AAAAAAAAAAAAAAAAAAAAAAAAAAAAAAAAAAAAAAAAAAAAAAAAAAAAAAAAAAAAAAAAAAAAAAAAAAAAAAAAAAAAAACGTAATCTGTGATATATAAGTGAATACTTTAAAAATCTATAATATCTTTAATATAACATCACTTTAATATATTAAATCAAGAAATAGAGAAAGCGCATTTTCATAAGAAATTATCATTTCAATGCATGCCATGGATTAAAGGTTTAATATGGAATTCATCTGAAGTAATCGAATTTGATTTGAACTTAATATATATTACTTAACTTTAAATTGAAAAATACATTTTATTTTCATGTAACATGTAAAACTGTCAACGAAGATATCTTCAAAGTAAATAATAATATTTATTTCAAAATGTTTTCAACAAATATTTATGTATTTGTTGAATATTGAATATAAGAAGTTTTGTTGAAAGACCTCTTCAAACGAAAGCACAGTTCATACAGCAGAATTGTCAACTTTGCTGAAAACTTTTATTTATTTTTATTTTTACATTGAAAGAACACAATTTTAGGACATTTTAAGTTTTAAGTTAACACATAAAACGAACCTTTATTGTACGTGACGTTTTATTAAAGTTATATAATACATGTCGTAAAATGGTTTATAATAGCGAACAAAAATGAATTAATAAATAAAAATTGAATAATATTTAATATATAATATTATGAAAACGAAAATGAATTGAATTTTATAAAATTATCACAATAAATTGTTTGTAATTGAAATTATGGAAAAACGAATATTTTAATAGTTACAGCATTACAGACTGAAAAATATTTGCAACAAAATAACTACTACATCATTTTTTGTTTCAAAATTAAATTCAGAATGTACAATAATGATTATTTATTAGTTATTAACATTACATAATCAAACGGTTCTACTATCAAGATAATAATTGGAAAATATAAATGTTAAACATTTATTAGCATTGAATCAAAACAATAAATGCAAATTATGTTTTCATGAATATAATTCAAAATTGATCTTTAAAAAAACTGTAAAAGAAATAATTTTACTCTCAACTGAATTTCGTCTCATAATAATATCACGATAACATTTTTTAAATAAAATATTTACGTAGATTTATTAATTAACATATAAATTACAATTATATTTCTTAATATAATTCAAATTTAAAAACAAATTCATGTGAAATATGTATTACTAATTTTTAAATATGCAAATATTATTTTTAAGTTCCAAGATTTTCGATCAAAGTTATTTTGAACTTCTCAATATGTATTATGTTTCCAGTTCGAATTCAGATTTTCCTCTTTTCATTCAATGAATACGTTATTTTCACGAGGAAAATATTCTTATTTTACTTAATAAAAAAATTATTCATTCGTACAAAGTTTCTTTGAAAATTAAGCAGCTTGAATATGAATAAATGTAATAAAAAATAATTGTTTGAATAATTACAGTCCAAATGAAATTTAACATTTATTAAGTCTAAATGAAACAAAGTTTACAATGTCAATAAGTATTTTGCATGTATATTTTTTGTTTTACGCAACGTTAAATTTCATTTAACTGATATTTTATTGAAACATCAAGAAATATTAAATTAAAGAATCTTTGAAGAATCAAAAGATTCTTCAAGGATTCTTTGTTCTAATTTATTTTTCCATAATTATATTTCTGTAAAAAAAAAAAAAAAAAAAAAAAAAAAAGATAATGTTATTATACAAACAGCCTTGTGATATATTTTTTTACATTGCAATTAATCGATTAGAAAATATGCATATGGTGTGTTTATATATGTTGTTCTGTGTTTTTTTCATGTTCGCAGTACGTCAGATTAGCTCATGATACAAGGCCAGAACCTATAGTACAATTGTTATGTCGAGAATGGAACTTAGGACTGCCAAAATTATTGATCACAGTTCATGGTGGTCGCTCAAATTTCGAATTGCAACCTGCATTGAAAAAAGTACTTAGAAAAGGATTACTCAAGGCTGCAAAAACTACAGGAGCATGGATATTCACCGGTGGAACGAATACTGGTAAAGACAAAAAATTAAATCACAAAATCGCGAAAGAATAAAATATAATTAAATAAATCCTCATCTTAAATATTAACAATAATTATTGAATAAAATATTTGAAATAATTATTGACATTTTTTATTGGAAAAATTATTGAAATAATCTTTAAGTATTTTATATTAAAGTAAGCACTCTTTAAATACGGATGTTATTTTTATTTCAAAAGAAAATACATTGTAATTTTTATTATAAAAATTGTATCTTAAAATATTGTTGTGTAAAGGAAAAAAGGTGTGTGAGAAATGTAAAAAAGGGTATTTTTCTTAAACCGTTCGAGAAGATAATACTTTGAAATATGAATTTAAGCTATTCTAGACTTTATTTGCTATTTGAATGATATTTATCGATATATAAAATCAACAACGTTTTGTTAGGTCAGATGTAAAAGATGTATAAACATATGTAAAAGAAGAATTGCTATTTTTATCGTTAAAGTTGTATTATTTTTTTTATTTTTATTACAAATATTACGATTAATACTGAGCATAGTACAATGTATATGTTTGGATGACGAGAATATTGTTTTTCTAGGTGTAACTCGACAGGTTGGCGATGCCTTACTGTTAGAACGAGCGCAAAGACAAGGTCGGGTAGTGAGTATTGGTATTGCACCCTGGGGAATATTGGAAAAAAGTCACGAGCTAATAGGGAGAGGAAGAGAAGTTCCTTACGATTCTCTTGCATCGCCATGGTAAATGTTACATGTATTAATGCCTCAAATCTTCAATCAGCTTTTATTGATTTAATAATTAATAATCAACCAATAATAACAAAATTGTTTTCTCGAATTATTATAATAAATAAATATTAGCTTTGAAAACAATTTCAAATAAATTATTAAATACCATCTGAAATTAATGCGAATTCGTTAAATAGGTCGAAATACGCAGTACTTAATAATCGTCATGCATATTTTTTATTGGTTGATAATGGAACTGGTGGTCGATATGGTGCCGAGATCATGCTGAGGCGAAAATTGGAAAAATATATATCGAATATGAAATTGAGGCCATGTAAGTTTATAATATTGTGTGTACAATATTTCAAACAATATCGATTGAAGTGTATATTTCTCTTATTTGATCAAATGTCATATGTGTTTTTTTATTTGTAGATATGCACAGTAGCATTCCTGTAGTAGCTTTAGTGATAGAGGGTGGAACAAATACAATTCGTTCTGTATTGGAATACGTAACGGACAACCCACCAGTACCGGTAGTTGTTTGTGACGGCTCAGGTCGCGCTGCTGATCTCATAGCTTTTATGCACAGGTTACTTTTATAATATTTATAGCAAAATGTAACTTATACATTTATGTCAATTTTAATGTTTGTATTCGTCCATACATTTTTTAAATTAAACTTTGTATATAAAACTTTTGTATTATTAATGAAATTACAAATCAATAATATTGAAATATTTCGAGTAATTTATGTTTAAGAATTAGTATTAAATATTTAGAACATAATATTTCATTTTCAATAATTTTATTATAACATAATAAATGTATCGTTAGATATGCCTCGGAAAATGATAGTGAAGAAGGTGAAAGCATCCCAGAAAGTATGCGCGACAAATTACTGGAAACTATCAGAAAGACTTTCAAAGTTAGTACAGAACAATCAAACCAACTTTATTCAGAACTATTACAATGCGTACGAAAAAAACATTTGGTAAGTTTGGTCATTATTATTCTCACTAATAAATAATTAAAATGCAAAATTAATAAAACTAATAAACTATAATTTTTTACAGATAACCATCTTTAGGATAAGTCAAGATTGTCCTCAAGAATTGGATCAAACTATTTTAACAGCTTTGTTTAAGTCACAACAACTGTCACCCGCCGAACAGTTATCGTTAGCGTTAATATGGAATCGTGTAGACATTGCTCGAAGCGAAATTTTTGTTTACGGGCAAAAGTGGGAGCCTGGTGCGTTGGACCAAGCAATGATGCAAGCACTGCAACACGATCGAATAGACTTTGTCAAACTACTTTTAGAAAATGGCGTTTCAATGCGCAAATTTTTATCAATACCTCGACTAGAAGAATTGTATAATACCGTTAGTAAAAGCAACTATTCATTTATTTCCATAAGTTTAAATATATTTACAATATATATAATTGAATGTTAATTTTATTTATAGAAAGAAGGACCATCGAACACATTGGATTATATTTTGCGAGACGTGCGACCAAACATTCCACGTGGATATATGTATACACTGCAGGATATTGGTCTTGTAATAAATAAATTAATGGGAGGTGCTTATCGTGCTCAATACACGCGCAAGGAGTTTCGCATATTATATACGAGAGTAATGAAGAGATCTGGTGGCTATCATCAGTATATGCATAGAAACAGTTGCGCCATTGGTTATAACAGTCGGTCCTATTCTGGTTCCGGTAGTAAATCCGGAGTCACAATGAGTTTACTTGCCGAAGCCTTGCCAGCAAATCAAGATACAGCCCTGTTTGATTATCCGTTTAATGAGTTACTTATTTGGGCAGTTTTAACCAAGCGACAACAAATGGCACTCTTGATGTGGCAGCACGGCGAGGAAGCCTTGGCCAAAGCACTTGTCGCACTCAAATTGTACAAAGCAATGGCTCATGAAGCTGCAGAAGATGATCTAGAAACCGAAGTTTATGATGAATTAAGAGGTTACGGAAAGGATTTCGAAAATATCGGTAATTGTTGAAATTAAAATTTAATCGGTATAAGAGCAAAACAATGATACCCAATGATAAATGAATTAGTTATATTTTTCATTTGTTTGATTTTAGCATTGGATTTATTAGATTATTGCTATCGACAAGATGACGATCAAACGCAACAACTGCTTACGTCAGAGCTAAAAAATTGGTCGGGACAAACGTGCCTTTCTCTTGCAGTAACAGCTAATCATCGTCCCCTATTAGCTCACCCATGCAGTCAGATTATTTTGGCCGATTTGTGGATGGGCGGGTTACGTACCCGCAAAAACACAAACTTAAAAGTAACAATTCATTTAATTCAAATTATGTGATAAGAATTAAAAAGTATTATTATTAATCAACATTATCGAACTATGTGCAGGTTGTGTTGGGTTTAGTTTTTCCATTATACATCATGCACCTCGAATTCAAAAGTCGAGAAGAATTGCAACTCATGCCGCAAACTCAAGAAGAGCATCTAATTGCACTCGAAGATGAAAACGAGGATAGCGAACCGGAACACGGTCCTCCCGCAGGACAAGATGTTGAGGTTATTATTCATATTATTATTACAATTATTAAAACAAGATTTTAAGTGATTCTTTTATTCAAAACCATTTCAAATAATAGTGTATATTACTTAACTAGTGAGCTCGGAAGATAACTTCTCCCACGCGTAAGCTTCGCTCGTGTTGCCATGCTCACGAGTGTCAGAAGTATCCCCTGAGCTCACTAGTTGAGTACGATATTTTTCCTTACGAGAGTGGGAGAAGTAACTATTTTTACCGCTCGAGTAAGGGAAAATTTGTTTATTTTTGACAACAAATATTAATCTTATTTTAAATCATTCAAAAATTTGTTTCTAACAAAATATTTCATTTTTGTAATTTCATGAATATACTTTCGATAAAACTATTTTAAAAGACATTAATTTCCTTAAGAATTTAATAAAGAAAATCAAAAGCTCGTTAATGGTTATTTCGTCACTTGGCTCGGAAAATGTTATTTCCTCCATAGGATATTTTTAAGAATGGCATTCTTCCGTCCCTCGTAATGAACAATTTTTTATGCATCATGAAGAATGATCGGATCTTTATTCGATATGATCTCTTTTTCCCGATTTCATCTCTCTTGATGCGGAATATACTGTTTATGTAAATTTAAATATTTGAACTTAATTAACTTGCTTGGTCTTTCTTAACAATTGATCTTGCAAGTAATTCAAATACAAATGATAATTGTGTATTTATAATTAAAAATATTGTTTGCTAATTGCTTCTTTAGACGCAATTAATTCCTAAATGTTAGGAATTAAATGAGCACGCTTACTGATTATGTTTTTAGAAGCGCGTACGCAGGAGCCTGAGCATTTCCTGCAGATCCAACAGTCAACAGGCTGCTAAGGTACAATAACCTCTGACCCAAATGGCTATACAAATCAAATACTGATTTGAATGACGTCTTCTTCTCCAGCTTTTTATTATATATAAAACTGTCAGCACATCTCTACTTGTTGAAATTTTTTTTTCATATTTTCACATATTTTCTAATACAAAAAAATATTTAAAACATAATTTTTTAATTATTTATTGTACAGATATTATAATAAATGTCAAATATCAACGATAAATTCTATCATATATTATTATACTATTATTTTTAATATTTAAATCAGTGGAAATTACATATATCTAATAATCTATTAATGTATACAAGTACCAATTTGTGCACATCTTTTTTATAGTTAATTAATACTAGAACTTGTCTTAAAATATGCTTAATCCTAGTCTCCAGGTTACGCACACATAGGAATGAATATATAGATAAATTTGTATAAAATAATATTTAAATAAATAGGAATATATATTTAATCCAAACATGAACTATGGTACAATTAAAAATTAATTGAAAAAAATGATTATAAACAAATGTTATATAAGCATTTCTATATGTGCATCTTACAATTTCCACCTATTACATATTTGCTAATCATACTCGTAATAATCTACCAGAATCTCGTATTATATGTTTTCACAAATACACTATTTCTCGCAAGATTCATCCAGGAGTATTGCTGTGGAAATCTGTCCTCTTTTTATATCAGAGATGGATATTTGTATCAACTTTTATCATTATATCCAGTTTAATATATACTGCCATTAAATCTTAATCAAATCACGTTTGTTGCTGCTAACTGAAATTAGCATTTTAATGTATAATGCGTCATTCTTAAGTGATAATGTTGAATGATTTTATTAAGATTTAATCAATAAAACCATACCAATTGTCCGTCAGTTATACAAATCTTTGGCTCTATATGATGTTTAAGCTTTTTTGTCTTTACTTCAATAAAATTATGTAACACAACTGTAACATTTACCCTCAATGCTTTGTTTTTTTTTCTTATTAGGCTTTAATAAGCAACGAACACACAACTACTACGGCTAAAGAAACCATAGTACAAGAGAATGGAAAAGTTTTAACCGACACCGAAGATGGTAATGGAACACGCGGATATGGTATGCAAACCGAATATTATGATTTGAAAAATAGTCGACCGTTACCATTAAAGAAAAAACTATATGAGTTTTATACCGCACCAATTACCAAATTTTGGGCAAACGCTGTAAGCATTATTTTACTAGATTTAAATTGTAAAAATCAAAGTAACATATATTTTAAATTATATTATTAATTTCTTGCTTGTTTACAGATAGCGTACATCGTATTTTTAATGATCTTTTCTTATTCTATTCTTGTACGAATGCGCACAAGTCCATCTTGGGCCGAATTATACGCGATAGCTTACATTTGTACTTTGGGATGCGAAAAAGTGCGCGAAATTATAACATCAGAACCCGTCAAAGTTTCGCACAAGTTTAGCGTTTGGGCTTGGAACATGTGGAATCCATGCGATGCCGCAGCTATTATATTCTTTTTCCTTGGATTAATATTACGATTACGTCATGCAACTTTTGACATCGGTCGTGTTATTTATTGTGTCGATTGCATTTATTGGTACTTACGAATGCTCAACATTTTAGGCGTTAACAAATATCTTGGTACAATTTTTTATATAAAATTTGCTTAAAATTTATATTATGTTTTCACATATATCATTTTTTCTCACACGTGTATCGAAAACACGTCTTTTCTTCCTTCAAAAGTGGGACGAAAGTGGCACTTTCTGTCCCTCGGGAGGGAAAGTTTGTTTAACTTATATAAATAAGTGAAACAAATTTTTTTAACTAGTTACTTTCCATCACTCTAGTTACTTTCCATCACTATAGTTACTTTCCATCCCTCTGGAGGGAAAATGCCACTTTTATCCCATTTTTCGAGGAAGAAAAGACCTTTCCGATACACTGATGAGAAAAAATATCGTGTGAGATTTCTGCACTCGCCTTCGGCTCGTGCATCAAACCTCATACTCGTTTAGAATCGGCAATTTTTCTCCCTAATTGAGGAATATACTATTTCAAATGTTTTTAGGTCCATTGGTAACAATGATGGGAAAAATGATAAAAAACATGATTTATTTCGTTGTATTATTGTTGGTTGTTTTAATGAGCTTTGGGGTAGCAAGACAAGCAATATTAAATCCTAATGCAGAACCAAAATGGCAAATAGTGAGAGATGTAAGAATTTTTAGTTATTGTTAAATGTTTTGATCAAATATTCTTTTACTACATTAAAAAGTATAACATTTACAATAATTCGTCTTTTTTAAATAGATATTTATGGAACCATACTTTATGTTATACGGAGAAGTATATGCAGACAATATCGACCCTAGTTGTGGTGACGAACCTGGTATGATTCCCTGTCTTCCAGGGCGTTGGATAACCCCACTGGCTATGTCTGTTTACTTATTAGTCGCAAATATATTGCTGATAAACCTTCTGATTGCTGTATTCAACAACATCTTTATTGAAGTAAACGCTGTAGCCCATCAAGTCTGGATGTTTCAACGTTTCACCGTCGTCATGGAGTACGAACAAAAACCAGTTTTACCTCCCCCTTTAATTGCCGTTTGTCACTTATATTTATTCATCCGATTCCTCTTGCGATTCTGTCGAAAGTGTAACATACCTTCGGGAGAAACTTATGATAATGGATTAAAGTTATTTTTGGAAGGCGAAGATAAGGAACGACTTTATGACTTTGAAGAAGACTGTGTTGAGGGTTATTTCCGTGAACAAGAACTTAAACTTCAAATGTCAACCGAGGAACGAGTTAAAATTACCACCGAAAGGGTAGAAAATATGCAACAAAAAATCGAGGATGTTGATAAAAAAACTAATGCTTCATTGCAGGTAATTTTGAAAGTTGCTAACATTTTTATTAGATAAAATAAAAATAATGAAACTAATTTGATTATGTTGTAAAATTGCAGGCCGTTGAGTTTCGCATAGGTAAACTTGAGGAATTGAATGAACAAACTTTAGCGCATCTTGGAGTAATACATCGCTTTATGGCAACATATATGCCGAACGAAGGGACGGAAAAACTGGAAATTGAAGTACCTCGACCAAGGCGAATTTCCGAAAGATCTGAACCGTTTTCAGAAATGGGTGGCTCTCATACTCACTTACCGACTATTGGACTTCGAAGGCGAAGACTTTTGCGATCCGTTACAGATGCGCCATTTATTAATATGAGTCATGGAACAACAGATGATGAAGCACCAAAACCTCCACCATACATATCGCGAGAGAATCTCAGTCGACATGATTCATCCATCAGTGGCGATCAACCAAATGCGGAAAATCAAGATAACTTTAAGGTAAAGTGAAAATGAAGAGTGATTAATCAACTGATTATTCAATATATAATATGATAATAAAGTTAGCAAAATTCTGTCAGTAAATTTTAAACTAATGAATAATATCTTACAGAATCATTTCAACTGCAGTATAATTAATATTATAATTAGATGAAACTTTCTGTAGCCTGAAATCAATGTCAAATTTTGTAAATTCAAAATTTGTAAATTGTCAAAAATGTAAATATAACAAAATTAACTTATTGCAATAATATCATATATTTCAAGGTTTTGACAACAACAACAACTACTTCACAAGAAGAAAGCGAAGCTAGCAAAGTAACCGGTGGTGAGTCACCGCGCAAATCTGATACGCAACCGGATACCCGATCCGTATCTGCGCCTGAATCACGACAAAATTCCGGCGAGCGAACAAGCCGACAAAATTCTCACACACGTTCCGAGCCAGAAGAGGTGTTGTTAATTCCTGCACCTATGTATGCATTACAAAAAGGCGTTACCTGGGCTGAACCGCAAATCATTCTGAAAACGAGTACCGTTACAGGCTCGGCTGTGGCGGCTGAACGTGGCATCAATCCGCGTTCATTATTACTTGCAATGCGCGCCGAATACACGAGCATTACCGACGGATTGGAAAATTATTGTGGTTTATTAAGTCCGCCAAGATCGCCGCCCGTTTCGCCGCCACCTACCCGTGAACGACATAAATCTGAAATGTCAAATTCAGAACTTGCCTGGCAAGTTGAGAATGAACATCTACGTGTCGCTGAGGAGTGTGATTATTTACAAATGGAAGATCTCATTCATCGACGATACGAAGACGACGAAGATGAACATTCGTCGTTGGATGTAGGTGGCGCTACCGGTGGTCCATTTAGTATTGCCAATGAGCAACAGCAGCGCCAATTGCGACGCGCGTCCGCGATTGATGAGGACTCGCGTCGTCCGCCACCTACAATTAGCGTGACCCGGGAAATTGAACAAACACTGTCCAGGCCATTGGTCATGCGCGATTCCGAAACTTCTGACTCCACCGACAAAGCCATGAGCAGTGTGCCTGCACCGGCTTCTGAAACTATGTGTTAAATTTACAACAAACCCGGCGCCATCTATACGCAAAACTAATATAGCTTTGAGTACTTACGGTTTAAGAATTGTATTTGAAAGTAACTTTAAGAATTTTAATGAATTGATTGATAAATTAATAGTCTTTTGACTAACTTTTTAAAACGATTTTTTTCGATTTACTGACATTTTTTATAATTGTGTTGTTTCAGATGTTGTTTATATTTTACAATTATAATAAGTGTGCAATTAATGACTTGTGTTTCATTATAGGAAACAAAGTTAATGTTGATTTTTTTATTTTTAATAATACAATAAGCGATAGGAGAAATTACTCCATGTTGAGGCACCGACTACATTCAAATAAAAGTAATTATTTGAATTCTTTAATTTTGGCACAGACGTTGTACTTATATAAGAAAAATTATCATATGAATTTATTTTATTTTTTTTATTATATTTAACAAATATAATAATAAGATTTACAATTATTTACCTTCAGTAGCTATTTAATCAAAATTTATATAGAAAAATAAAAATGATAATTCCATCATAAAAAATTAAATATAAATGAATTATATTTACGAATTGAAATAATCACTTATATTATTAAAATTAATGCAGTATTCTCAAGGTACCAAGAGTACAAACTAAATGAATTAATATTAAAGAAGGAACATCATAAATAATAAATTAATTAATATATCACTAACAGTCAATGTAATATTCACGTACAGTCTTCATTATACAATTTAATGAACTTCATTTAGGTATCTTTTAAGTGTGTACTTAGCGAAACTTAATATATTACTGTTGTACATTTTGCATGTAATTTTATTCATAAGATATTAACTTTAAGTACTTTAGCATCAACCTAGATTCTGCCTTAACATAGAGAAATTTCTCTTACAATTAAAAAAAATATTTGTATAATAAATATCATCAATTTAATTATTAAATTGCATAATACTTGTACATATTTTATACAAAAATAACAAATCTTCTATTCTATTTTTTTTAATGTATCGTATACATCTGTTATAATGGTTAAATTGGTAATTTAAACAAATTTATTCATATTATACCCTTCAATAGTACATTTCTTTACGAGTGAAGTTAGGCGCAAGCTATTACACGAGTGAAGAACAGTGCTTTACATTCGTGGATAAGCGTGCGTAATAGGTTATTTTCCACACTAGTGCGGTAAAGCCTATATTACGCACGAGTGACGTAGTCACGAGTGCATGTAATATAGGCTTTACCGCAAGCGTGGGGAAAAACCTATTACGCATGCTTATCCAAGTATGTAAATAATTTTTCAATGTTCTAGAGTGACATTTTACATATCTTGTTAAATTGCTTGACAATAAGACAATGTTTCATGTAAAGAAAAAAATTGAACCGCTATTTTTTATTATTTTTACTTGAAACTTCAAATATAACAAAGCAAAAGAAATATAACAAAAGAATAAAAATCACTCTAAGAATAAAAAAGTATTTTACATTAAGATAAACGAATGATACAAAATAAAATTATTAATTGGTGCAATTACACAAAATACATTTATTGTATGAAATAAAAGAAAAGGTGTAGTAATTCATTTCTCTTGTTGGTATGTTTCATACTGTATAGTATATGATGTTTATATAAACATCTATTTTCGTATATATAAAACATGGAAAATAGATGGCGCCACGTTGTGTTGGACGAAATACGTAGAATTTTTAAATTAATGTTTTTAGTTTAAATTGTGCACTTTTATTGAATGTTTATATATAAAATCGTTCCTTTCGATAAACTTTTACGATCGATGTAATTTCAAGATTTTTTCGATTCTATTTTAAATAACTAAACTCCACCATCTTTTATTTGTATAATAACAAAATAATAACAATTTGTATATTTTATTATAATAGATAGACAATATTTTGTATCAATAACTGTGTATACGTTTCCTTCTACTTGTATATTTTTATTTGTTAACTAATGACTATTATTAATGTTAATAATATTCACAGCAATTAATACACTGCCTCTAACGATGCGATGAATCACGCGTTAATTTTTGCGTGAACAATATTGTACATCGTTTTTGTCTGATTGATTGTTTTATATATTATAGAAAAAAATGAATTCTAGTTAATATCGTGTTTTTAATTAGGCCAGGCAATTTTCATTATTTTATATTATAATTTTTGTCATTGTTTCTGTATCTTTGTTTCTTATTTAAGCAAATGGGCTCTGACATTAAATCTTGGTGTGTTTTCTAT
Source organism: Gryon sp. ZL-2020 (assembly GCA_022817425.1). Classification (NCBI taxonomy): domain Eukaryota; kingdom Metazoa; phylum Arthropoda; class Insecta; order Hymenoptera; family Scelionidae; genus Gryon; species Gryon sp. ZL-2020. The sequence continues at coordinate 12,901 of JABFPJ010004051.1, forward strand.
TATATATTTTGACATTTATTTTGTATTCAATTTATAGTAGTCAAGGCATTGTTTTAAATATTATAAATTAAAACACGGTACAATTAAGACAATGTCTAAACATCTAAAATATGTTGAACCAAATTACAATAATCTATGTAAAAAATAAGCTCAGCGTAATCAAAATTTGATTAAGCAATTTTTCTTGCATGATATATACCAATATTACTAAGATTATACAAATTGAAATCTTTTTCGGACTCTATACTTCATTGATGCAACAAAATCCCAAAATGTCTTACCACTTTAAAAAGTGATTGAAAATTGTATCAAAAAAATACTTAAAAAATAATGTATAACAAGAGTAAATTGAAATTTAAAACATTAATGCCTATTTATTATAACTGTTTATATATTATAATAAAATTATAATATGTACATACATAAAATATTAATACTCAAAAAAATCATGTTTTGATATTAAAGTAACGATCATTTCTTTACATAAAATACTATTCATGATGCTCAATCGATCGTTTTCGATCTGCCTCAGAAACGTTAAAAAGCAAATCAAAAACGAAAATAGAATAATGTTAAAATACTATTTTATAGCTATTTAATATAGTTAAAATTAATTAATACAAACGATAAATGCAGGCATTAATGGATTAAATTTGAAAACTAATTAATAAAAAATTGTTTAATCCTTTCAAATGGATACTATATTGAACAATCAAATCGATGGTATAAGTCTTTAACTGCTTCTTCGTGTTGAAGTTCCCTGGCCTATCGCGATATTCTGAATTATCCGTACCTTCGACTTTCTGCCTTGAAAAGTCACTACAGCGATTGTTCAACTATTGTCGTTGTATTAAATAACAAAATACAAAAAAGAAACAAATTTAAGTATGTAGAAAATACTGAACACTTAATTATTGTAAAACTAAGGGTGAAAATGGTTTTTCGTGAACTGCCCTCCGTACTATATCCTATTTGTAAAGTGCTTTTTTCGAGTATTTTATATATATATATATATATATATATGTATACGTCTACATTCGTTTGAGGATTTGAACGGTGTATAATCAAAGAAATCATTCTTATCTGTTACTTGGTTTTAATTAATAAAATTAATTATAATACAAAAAACAAAATAGATAATAATTGGATTAGAGTAATACACAAAAAACTGATTTATAAAATTACAGTATTATACAATATTATAAGTAGATAAAAACATGATTAAAAATAATAAAGACGAATGGTTCCATCAATAAAATTTCTTTGACTGTACATAAAACCAAAAATGACAACTATTGCAAAGATTCTATGACTGAAGACCCGAGGAAAGTATCGAAATGTACATATCACAGATAATCACGATATCGCGTCGAATGTCATTGTCATATTTTGCAATTCTTATTATAACGTGACATTCTGTGATATCAGTGCCGAAGAAGTGTTCTTTTTGTTGTTTGACAATCGGGTCCGATGTATTACAAATCGCGGCAGTTGATGTACTCGAAACTTAACGCCGTCTATAATCTAAAAGCTTTATTGTAACTAAAATCCATCAAAAACCATCCATCTGGTAAACAAATAATAATACATTTTAATATATATCTAACATCAAAAAAATGATATTTTCATTTCAACTGAATAAAAAAGGAAGCTAATTAAACGATTAAACGAACTTACCTGTAAGTGAAGTTCGATCGTAATTATACGGGATGTCTCGTCCGAAGAGATCATACTTGTAGTAGCGCTAGCTGCTCGATCCAACCACAAATTTTAAAGTTCA
>JABFPJ010004052.1:0-14678 GCA_022817425.1 Gryon sp. ZL-2020
AAAAAAAACAAAACAAACAAAACAAACAAAAAAAACAAAACAAACAAAACAAACAAAACAAACAAAACAAACAAAACAAACAAAACAAACAAAACAAACAAAACAAACAAAACAAACAAAACAAACAGAATAAACAAAACAAAAGAATGGATTCTTTGTTTATAATTAAAAAAAAGTTTATTTTTATAAAAAATTTTATTAACAAAATAAAATTAATGTATGTTTCTTTTTCAAATAATCGTGATTAAATCATCCATTCCTAATTATTTTCCAGTTATTTTTTAATTATTCTTTTTAATAATTAATAAAAGTAATAATATCTTGCAGAATCTATGAATCAATGAGAAATAACAATGAGTCAATGATGAATGAATAATACAAATGATTAAGCAAAAAGTGTGTTACAACGAGAGTGAGTTTAAGCGACTGTTTATTAATGAAAAAGATGTTTTTGCAAATCTGTAATGAAACATCCGCTGATCGAACTGAATTCACTGGCTAGGAAAAGTTTCATTGATAATGTATCATTCATTGCAATTAAAATTGATACTACATTTTACACTATTTCCTCAAGTTTTATAAACATTTACTTTTGCATTTTCAATTTTTCATTCATATTTGCTTTTAATTCATAGCAAATTTCTACAAATAAAATTCATTATTCATTCATTTTCTATGAATAAAAAAAATTCTTTAAAAGTAGAATTTTTTAAAAGAAACGTAATTCCAGAAATTATTTACAGAAAATTAACTCAAAATTAACTTAAATATTTTAACCTTTATTTACTTCTGTAAAACCCAACGAATTTGTCAATCAAATGGAAATTCCGAATTTGTTCTGTTTAAATGAACAACAAAAGGAAGTGGTTCCTCGAAGGTTATTATGTTTAATTGATCAGATCAACAAGTTTTTACGCACGACGAGCGCCTTTTAAGCATACAAATGAATAAAAAAAAAAAAAAAAAAAAGTCACCTTAGAGAATTCGACGTGCATCCAAATTTGTCTCTTTTCTTTGCTCTTCTGCGATTTGCGTTTGTTTCTGTTCGTAATAGCTATATTCGTTAAAATAATATCATTGATACGAAGGGAATCGTAATTAAGGAGCTTTTCACGATGGAGCCTCCGGGTGCGCTGCTCTTTGAAGAAGCATCAAACGCGAAATCTCGATTATGAATCACATCGAGGAAAACGGGAGAGCCAAGCCGACTCGTCATCCGCGCAAATAATCCCCTCTCCTCTGCCCCTTTTATCCTCTTTTTCGCCCTGCTCGTAAGCGCTGTTTTGCCTTCTCCTCTCTTATATTCCTATTGCAATTTCGTTCTTCCTTAGATTCCTTTCAACTTTCATCTTGTTTCCTTTGTAAAATGGATGAAAATATTAATGAAGTGATATCAGTTCCTTGAAATGGTCACATTTTGAGCTTTACAATTCCGTCTAATTAGACCTTCGTCTCATCGAAATTACACTTAAATACATGCAAATGACAAATAGTACAAATTACACGAGGCTTGTCCAGTTAAAAAGCAGCTCTTAAAATGGTAAAAACCAGGTTTACCCAATTAAGGGTAAGCCTGAACTGGGCCAATGTAGGCCCAAAGTTGTAAGGTTGGAACTTAGGGCCTAAGCAACAAACGGGGCCTAAGTAAGGCCTAAACGAGGCCAAACTAGTGCAAACCGGGGCCTAATTAGAGCCTAAACGGGGCCTATACAGGGCTTAACTAGGGCCTAACTAGGACTTAAATAGGGACTAACTAGAGCCTACCCGGGGCCTAATCAAGGTTTAACCGAGGTCTAACTAGGGCCTAATTAAAGCCTAACTAGGGTCTAACAGGGGCCTAAGTAGGACCTAACTAGGTGCTAACTGAGGCCAAACCGGGGTCTAAGCAGGGTCTAACCAGGGCCTAACTAGGGCCATATTGAGACCCAATATGAATATGCAAAATTTACCTGTATATTGCATTTTATTACTTATTATATTTTATTATATAATGAAAATAATATATACTCTTTACTAGGCATACCTAAGGCCAACTTAGGCAAACCATTAAAGGTAATTAATAAACGCGGCGTTAATTTCCTGAAAATGACCTGTTTTTATTCCTTATAGAGCCTGAAAATGGCCTTGTTAATTCTGAACAGGCAAACCTATACAAGCCTCTAAAATAATTATCAATAAAATAAACTAATGCAAAGTTGACAATTAATAATATAATGATTGGCAATAAAATTGGCAAAAAATTGGCTGAGTGATTAAAAATGTTGTTACAAAGGAATATTAAACTATGATCATTCTTATAATAAAAGGAAGAAAAAAAGCCTGATTAAGTGGCAGCATATTAACAATGCACTGCAGTTCGTATATCATTAATAACAAGGTGTTATGAAATGTTTGGTGTTTTGAATAAATCATTAAAGCAGCCAATGCGAGTATATAAATTACAATAACAGCTGATAAAAAGACTTTCATAACTATTGATTGTTCGGGATAAGTTATTCGCATTTTATTGATTAGTAAATCATTGAAAACAAATGCATAATTATTTGCAGTTGACAAAGTTGATAATCATTCAAACTATAAATCAAACCCGTGAACATAAGCTGCGTGTCTACAATTTATTTTCTTATAATTTACTATCGCGATGCATTCATGATGGATTAAATACAATCGTTTAACATTTATATTCAACTGCTTTAAAATTCGTTCATTTTTATTAACTTTTTCACATAAATTCTACCTGATTTGGTAAATTTATTATGTATTATAACATTTTTTACAATGTATTTCATTTACTTTATTTAATTGAAAATTTATTTTATGCTGATTTATTGCACTACATTTAATTCACTTAACTAATGTAAAGTTCAAGATATAGCTAGACTTCTATCTATATTCCCGAATTCGTCTTAGTAACTTTTTTATAACCTTGCTACGGCCTATTTATGACCTTCTAATCCCCTTTTTATGGCCTTTTAAGTCTTCTTATGGTCTTCTTATGATCTTCTTATCATTTGTTCTTGTACTTTTTATTGCATTCTTTTGACCTTTTTGAGACCTTTTATGGCCCTCTTATGGTCGTCTTATAACCTTTTTATGGTCTTTTTATAGAATTCGTCCTAGTAACCTTCTTATAGCCTTGCTACGGCCTGTTTATGGCCTTTTAATGACGTTTTTATGGCCTTGTTACGGCCTTGTTATTGCCTTGCTATGGTCTTTTTATAGCCTTTTATGGACTTTTTATGGCCTGTTTATAATATTTTTATGTCCATTTTATAACCGTCTTATGGCCATTTTATGGTTTCTTAGATTCGTCTTAGTAACCTTCTTATAGCCTTGCTACAACCTGTTTATTGCCTTAAAAGTCTTCTTATGGTCTTTCTATGACTTTACACGCAAAATTAAATCACATTAAAAATTACTATACTGTACATTAACGCTGACATAAAAATAGTTTGCTTACATTTTTATAAGCACTGTTTACTTTCAAATTAATAGAATTATAGAAAAATGTGTCATACAGTATAGTAAAAATTACTATTCCGTATCACAAATTTTTCTATAATTCTAGTATTTTGAAAGTAAACAAATTTGTAATAATGTAAACAAAATATTTCTATGACAGCGCTGCTGTACAGTATAGTAATTTTTAATGTAATTTTATTTTGCGTGTATAACCTGTTTTTGTTTTTTTATGGATTTCTTATGACCTTTTTATGGTTTTTCGTAGTTTTTTTATAACCTTTGTATATCCTTTTTTTGGTCTTTTCATGGCCTTTTCATGGCATTTTTATAGCCATCTTATGACAATCAAACAAACAAATATATTTAATTATTTATATTAAATATTAATATATGAAAAGTGCATTGTGAGACAAGTGAGCTGGCAGCGACACGTAGCGGTCGGATTATATCGAGCTTAGCACCTTCAATGGCCTTTCGCTATACTTGGCGGTGCTAGTAGTCACACAGGCTGATTGTAAGGAATGCGCCGCGCAACATCGGCCGTACTTATACACGAACGTACGTGTGTACTCGCAAGTGCACGCGTACCTGCCACGTCATATCATCCTGAATTCCGATTGCGGATGTCTCGGATGTCCCGCCTTGTCCAACTCGCGAAACTTGAGACGTCATTTTCACAAACACAATTGAGGGCAAACAGAGAGAAACTGTCTTCATGTGAAAGAACATGTATAATCGAATTGATAAGATAAACGTAACTTTTTTAATATAATTTCTGGCCTTGTTGTAACCTAATTAGTGATTACCTAATCGGGGCCTTAACTGGGCCACATTAGGATTTTTAAATATTTTCCCGAAACATGGGTGACCTTACTAGGATGACAAATTCTGATTAGGCCCTAATTAGGCCTTACTCGGGCCCTGGTTAGGCCCTACTTTTCAACCATACAATTAATTATACAACATAGTACCTACCCAAGGCCAGTCCACAATTACCCTTAACTAAGTGAATTCCATTTTTTCAAGGCCATTTGAGGGCCACTTTTTTACTGGGCAACAAAAAAAAAGTATAGAAAAGTTTGTGTGGCCTTTTTATAATCTTTTATGGCCTCGTTAAGGCCTTATTATCGCAATGTTATGGCCTTGTTATGGTATTTTTATAGCCTTTATGTAGCCTGTTATAGCCTGTTTATGACCTTATTATGGCCATTTTATAAGGGTCTTATGGCCATTTTATGGCCTTTTTATAGAATTCGTCTTAGTAACCTTCTTATCGCCTTACTAAGGCCTATTTACATCCTTCTAATGACCCTTTTGTTGCCTTATAAGTCTTCTTATGGTCTTTTTATGACCTTCTTATAATAACTTGTTTTTGTCCTTTTTATGGATTTCTTATGACTTGTTTGTGTCCTTTTTATGGTCTTTTTATAACCTTTTAAAAGCCATATGAAACACGGATTCCCTTACTAGGATAACAAACCCTGGCTAGGCCCTGATTAGGTTTTAACTAGGCCAAAATTAGGCCTTCATCGGGCCCTGATTAGGCCCTACTTTTCAACCATACAACTAATTATAAAACATGGCACCTATCCAAGGCCAGTCAACAGTTATCCTTAACTAGGTGAATCCAATTTTTACGGGGCCGTTTGAGGGCCACTTTTTTAACTGGGCAACAAAAACAAAGTATACGAACGAAATTAGAATAAATGGCCAACGACAATTAATATACTATTAATCAATCGTGGAACCAAATATTGAATATAAAATGAAAAAGTTGCTGCACAAATGATTAAATTTCGTAAAATGTACACTTAATCGACCAACAAATTAATTTTGAATGATAATTGTAATTATCATGCAGAGAAAATAAATTTTATAATTAATACGATGAATATATTGGTTGATAATGATAGTGGTGTTTTGGAAAACGAGCCATTTGCGATACTTTAATTATTATCGTCAAAATATTGCTAACTTGATATTTCGGTGGATGAGAGAGAACAAGCGCAAAGGAGAATAATAATTTCACAAAATAGTCATTACGATTGCAACGAAATTGAAGTATCAATTACAAGTAATTGAAGTGAACATTACGTATCAAATATTTTCATGCAAAATGTGCCTGACGATATACAATAAAATGAAGTGTTTGTTTATCATATATACATGTGTATGTGGAATATATAGTGAAATTATTTATTTTAGCATTTGTAAAATAATGTTACAACAAATGTAGAAGTTTGTAACAAATATCAGTTGAAATGTTGCATTTAATTAATCTTAAACGTTTCTTGAATTCTTATGTATTTTGTGGCAAATTGTTAACAGTGGTTTTACGTACGACGAACAAAAGCTTAAGTTATATTGCAATTGGTCTGCTACTTTAAGGGTCAGTGCACAATTTAATTGGCTCAGCTTTTACATATATTCATCATATAGAATTACATTTAGTCGCTCGCAATTTCGTATACATAACATATATATATTTTATTTTCGATATTGAAATGATATTTTATAAAATCGATATTTTTGGCCAAAAATCGTTTGTCCATTCGATTTGTTAAATATCGAATTTCTTATCGATTCGATTCGATACGAAAAATCGATTTCTAAAGCATATGTATATATATAATTTGTTTAATAATTCTATAAACTTCATTCGAAATCAAAAAAGATCTACCGATAAATCGGTTCAGTGTTATGTTGATGATCTAGATTACACGTTCTGAATCACTAATTCAACGATCTAGTTATTTATTATAATATGTTCAGTTATATATAAAATGATAATCATATATAAGTCTTACAAAATTATTATATTGCATTAACATTTTTAGAACATAATTGGACGAAAAATATGCATTCATTTTTTTGATTTTTACTTTCAAAAATAAAAATAAAATCTGATTTTACGTTAAACAAAAGAAAAAAATGATACAAAAAATAGATATTATCATATTTTTTTTGTAATGTTGGAATGTAATATTAAATGTGTAGGTAAAATATTTTCAAACGTTGTAAACACATTTTTTATTCGCACAATAGAAGAATCAATTTCAAGTACAAAAATCCAATTTTACATGGAAGAGGTAGAAAGTGTTAGACAAAATTTCTGAAATAAGAATTTGAAATAATTTTTTGCCTTCATATTTTATTTCAATAAGAAAAATAAGAAAATGATTTTCTTCTTCGAAAATTTATCACATTTTCATTTAAACGAAGATATTTTGTATTTTTGAACCATCTCAAAATCCTAAGTGGGAATTAAACACGGCTGGCCTAGTTAAAAAACATGCTAAATTGAATTACGGGTAAACCTAAACTGGGCCAAGTTAGGCCCAATGTTGTATAATTTGTTTATAAGCTTGAAAAATAGCGCCAATACAGGACCTAATCAGGGCCTAACCTATACAATTCCCTACTAAACCCCTAAATGCAGCCAAGTTTAAAAATTTAAATTCAATAGTTCAAAGTTTTACATTAAAAACCCGATCAAATCCGGAGATACAGCTAATATATATATAATTATATACATAGGGAAGAGAAAAATGTTGAAAGAATTTCAAACTATTGTTTTCATTTTTCCTCTTTTTTTTATTCTTTTTTTTTCACTCGTCTTAACAAAATCAACCAAATCTTTGGCAAACGTCAATTATTTGATTTGCTGGTTAACGACCCTTTAATGTAAAATAAGGAGGCGAAACAAAACGGCGTGTATCATAGGAACGTCTGTTTTTAAACACCGACGCGTTAACGTTTTAGTGTGATCTCGAGTGAAGGGCGCTTGAAATATTGTCGCACCGCAGCTTCATTAATACGTGAGATCTGATGCCGTCAGTGCGCTATTTTTAGACCTCAATCAAACCCCAAAACTCCCTTGTTCCGACATCTCACACAAATTTGTTTTTAACTTTTTTTTTATAGTTGTAGTGAACGTTTGATGAACATTTTACGTGTACAATACCGAGAATATATAAAGATAAAGCTCATTCTGTAAATGGACGATTCGCTGGTTTTATTAGAACGTACGATGTAATTTAGGATAAAATGTTGGACGAGTTCAATGTTTAATTTGTTCGTGCGCCTGAAATATTTATGATCCCGTTTGAAATATCAGTTGTAAATATAATCAGCTAAATCTCTTCTTATTTCGTCATTTCGGCGTTTAATTTCATTATGCTGGAAAAAAGGTTAATCGAGTTATTTTGATTACTGAATCCTTTATTTTACACTATTAAAGTAATAATTTTGATTACGTTTTATGACATTGTAAACTCAGAAGAAATATTCACGGAATAACATATAATATTTTTTTAGTTCTGTTTAAATGTTGAAAATGAATGATAGCAAAATTTTACTTTATTGCCCTTAAACGGCAAAGACAGATTTACTTTTCTAAAAAGGGAAAAGACATAATATAAGTCATTTAACATTGGCCATTCTATGACCTCCTTATGACCTTTCTTTAATCTCCTTATGGCATTCCCATGGCCTTTTCTTTGATCTTCCTATGACCATTCCATGGTCTTTCTATGACCTTTTTATGGCCTCTTTACGGCTTTTTTCTTGTCTTATTATGCCTTTCCTGTGACCTTCTTATGGTCTTCCTATGGCCTTGTTATGGTCCTCTTATGCTTTTTCTATGACCACTCTATGGTCTTCTCATGGCCTTCTTATAACCTCCATTTGCTCTTCTTATGACCTTCGTATGGCCATTACATGACCTTTTTATCGTCTTTCCTTGGGCTTTTTATAGCCTTTCAATGACCATATTATGGTCTTCTTATGAGCTACCTATGGTTTTTTATTGGGCTATTTATAACCTTTCAATGAGCACATTATGGCCTTTCTATGAGTTTAGATAGTTCTCGTATGGCCTTTTTATTGCCTTCTCATGACCTTTTTTTGACCTTCGCGTGGCTTTCTTATAACCTTCATATGATCTTCGTATGACCATATTATGGCCTTCTTAGGGCCTTCCTGTGATCTTTCATTAAGCTTTGTATAGCCTTTCAATGACCATATTATGGCCTTTTTATTGCCTTCTCATGGCCTTCTTATAACCGTCATATGGTCTTCGTATGACCATATTATGGCCTTTCTATTACCTTCTCATTGTCATAGGTATAAATAAAATAAACAGTGACATCGTCACAAATGTCGAGCAAGAAAAAAAGGAAACAAAAATAGTGGCGCATAAAAGAATAAAATAGTGGCGCATTCGTGTTTCGCGCAAGTGCGCAATTGCGGTAATGACTTTGTTCATTTTATTAGCGCCAGGTTTAACGTTTAGCTACGATGTTTACAGATCTCGCTCAAATTGCATTACTCCCGGTTATTTACCCATATCTAAGTGTATCCACTGCGCGGCATGCGTCGTTGCTAATTATGACTTCATACTCTCTAATTTGTACTGATGGCATACTCCAACCCATATTAGATTTAGCTCAGGCCTTATTATTTAGTCCAATTTCCGCAAAACAAAGACAAACAAATCCCGCTTTTTTCTCGAACATTTTTCTATTTATTTTTTCGACTCTTAAACAAAAAAGAAATAAAAAAAAGAAATTGAAATAATGAAATTAACTGTTTGAAATGAAAGAATACAACTTTGAAGGTTTTCGCCGACAGTTTTAATTCGTAATTTGACGCGATATCTTTTGTTGTTACACACATACGAAACAAAGTATCAAACAAGAGGAAAAGGAGGTGGAGTAATGGGTAGGGGGAGGGGGAGGGGTTTCTATTTGCTCACACGTGAAATGCGGTTTGAAATTTCGTGTTGTACGTCGGGCTATTCTGCTCTGTCATTTCCGAAGCCGGCGGTGCGGGGAAAGTACGTGACAAGGCGGTCGAAAACAAACGCGGAAATTAAAGCGAGATAAAATTGAGACGCGACGCAGATAGCCGACCGACCAACTCGTTCGCGTCTGTATGCAAATAAAGACGGTCCTCCGTTTTTTTTTTGTGTTGTTCTTTTTCTTTCTTTTACTTTTTTTAGTTATATACAAGCACTGCGCGATTAACTATTTCATTTTTGCTTCGTTTTAAATTATGATAGAAAGTATTATATTAATAGAGATGAGACAGAAAGTTATTTCTTACCTTCCTCGGGCGAGAAAGTGCTACTTTCGTCCCACATTTAAAAACAGGACAATTGTGTTTTGGATGCACGTATGAGAAAATGGTATTTTTGTAACTCGATCGCGAAAACAGCTACTTTCCAGCCGCAAAACAGTCACGAAAGTGATCGATTCCTCGACTGGTTTGACTGGTTTGCGAGGACGGGAAAGCAGCGCTTTCCCTCGTTGCAAAAAATATTGTACGTTACTTGGCAGAAAAGTAGTCCTTTCCCAGACTCGTAAGTTAGCACTCGGCTTCGCCTCGTGTAACTTACTCGGAAGCAGAAAATGCAGCTTTTTTAAAACCCCTTAGGAATGGAAACTGCATTTTCTGTCACCGTGTGGCGAAAAATAATTTTTATCCCTAGAGAGAGAAAGTAATCTTCTATTCGTCATTTAAGGGATGAAAATACTTTTCCTCCCTCGGGAGAAAAAGTGCCACTGTCGACTCACTTTTGAGGGACGAAAAAATGCATTTTCGATGCACGTGTGAGAAAAATAGTACATTACGCAACAAGGGAGATGAGATCGGGAAAACAAATTCCCGATCATCTTCCATGTTGCGTACTATATTTTTCGTTACGAGGGAGAGAAAAAAGCCATTTTCCTAAATCTCCCTAGGGAGGAAAATGGCATTTTCCCTCCCCGAGTAACGAAAAGTAACTTCTATCTCTAGTTTCCATTGCTAGGGAGGAAACGTTAACTTTTGCATTACGTTATTTAAAGGACGAAATAACTTTCTCGGGAGAGAAAAGTTATTCTCTTGAATGTTTTTGATTACACGTGGTGAGAAAAGAAGTGATTTGTAACAATTCCGCGGTGATTTTGAATAACATTTAAAATTCATTACAACAGAATTGACGTTCACACAGAGAGAGCGTCCGCACATTTAAATTGCAAATCGTATTAGCGAACGCGGAATAATAATCGACCAAATTCGTCAATGACGCGATGCGTAAATACGTCACGAAAAGTCAGTTATGAATTTTCAACTTTTTTTGTTCGCTCTATCTCTTTCTTTTTGTTACTCTTGTTCTTTTTTTTATGTTATTTACATATGCATTTTGTATGAAAAAGTAATATTGATTTTTACATCAAAAACATGAAATCGAACTTACTGGTACGGAACAGTGATAACATGAAGTTTACACAATGTAAGTGTTTGCGGGAGAGAAAGCACCACTTCCGTCCCCCTTTTGAGCGAAAAATTATTTTATATTTTTACTTTCTATCTCTCGGGAAAAAATAAGAAGGAAGTATTTTCATCCGTTAAATGACATAATGGATGAAAATGGTTTGTCTTTCAAGTTATATCGAAAAGATATGTTTTCTTCCCTCAAAAGTGGGACGAATGTGGGACTTTCTATCCCGTGGGAGGTAAAGTATTCTTTGCATTTGTATCCCTTAAATGGTTTTTCGATTTTTTAAGCAAACAAAATGAAATTTTCATCACATTAATGGAAGATTACTTTCCCTCCCGAGGGACAGAAATGGGTTATAATGTCGTTTTTTTCCCGAAGGATACACTAAGAAAACTCATAGAGTAAAATTTATTAGCATTCTAATAAAACTGCGATACTCTTGCTCAGATTTTAAATGATATAATTTATTTTATCTTTTTCATTAACATCTATACTAAATTTATTAGGCAAAATCATAAATTTTCCTCTATGAGTTTTCTTAGTGTAGAAACTGCCACGTTCATCTTTTTTAGAAAAGAAAAGTTATGTACTTGTACAAATAAATTCATATTTCAATACATTTTTTTTTAATTTTAATTTGTTTTTTTTTCACTTTTATTTTTTATTTTTATATTACTTGTATTTCTATTTTATATTCTCATTGCGTTTTTAAATTTCTTTAATATAAAAAAAAATATTTTACTGAATTTTAAATATTTCGTACAATTAAAAAATAGTGAAAAAAAAACTGTTTGCCATTCTTTTATTATGCTCATAAAATTGTTTTAACGTAAAGTTTGTACGGTAAATTATATTTCAGATACTTTTTAATATCACAAATTTTTATTGCTTTCGTTTCCAGACAAAAACTTGCCGAATATTATTATTATTTCTTTTTTTGTGACGTTAAAAAAATGTTAAACATCAAAAACGTCACAATTAAAAACGTCGTGCACGCGATGACATTTGTAAACAAAGTATGAACATTCCGGTAACATAATTTACATGACGTAACTTTTTACGCTGGCAAGTTGCATGCGATTTTCGCATTGACGCTTTTTACGTAATCGCAGCCGCGTAATCAACTAAATGAATGAACGAACGATGCTGTATTAACTTTGTATGTCACGTTTTTCTTTTTTTTCTCCATTCAGACAAACTTTTTATTTGTTTTATTTTTGTATTTTCTTTTACTATAAATTTATTCATTTTTTGATATTATTATTCATTTTCTTATTATGAATGTTTTTATAAATTTAATTTATTTTTATTTTAATATAATTTTATTATAATTTTTTTATTACAATTTTTATAAATATTTTATTCTGTGATTAAAATAAAAATATACTATAATAATAAAAAATATTATTTTTTATTATTTTTTTAATGTTATTTTTTTATTTTTGTATTATAAATTTATTGAATAAAATGTGTTTTTAACAACAAAAATATTAATTAAAACAGTTATTAAAAATTTGTTATAATTAAAAACATAGATAAAAGTAAAGAAATACGTTGAATACATATTTGATCAATTATGCGATTTAGTGAGAAAGAGTTGAGAGCTTTTGCGCATGGATAATCTTGGGCTCAAAAACGCGATCGCTTCGTGACGAAAAATATTAACATTAGTTGGCGCAGATAACGTTTCTGGGCGTCAGTCATTGGCGATTTGAACGCTTAATTATAAGGCGGTGGCAAAAATCTGCATCGCCCGGAATAACGTTTCCGACGAAATGCACGATTCGCAACGCCAGACAACGCGGATTGCTAATGATCTCTATTCCGCTCGATTTCACCAACCCGCCGGGCTCTTTCTCACGCAAATTTAGAGAAATCGATCAGCAAAAAGTTTTACCGTCAACCAATATTTCCTCTTTCATCTCACTTCGACGACTATTCCTTTCCATCTATGCCAATATTTCTTCATTTTCTTGTATTTTATTAAATATTTCTTATATAAAAAAAAATCTTTTTAATAAAAATAGTAATATTCCAAAAATATAATTTTCCACCCGAGGGCAATAAAGTGCTTTTCTGCCCTCAAAAATGAGATGAAAGTAGCACTTTTTAACTCTCGGGAAGAAAAGTAAAGCATCCCATTTTTTCTCCCGAGAGATAGAGTAGGGATAGAAAGTCGCTTGTTCTCACGCGTGCATCGAAAACATCTTTTCTTCGCTCAAAAGTGAGTCTAAAGTGGCGCGTTCTCGCCCTCGGGAAGAAAAGTATTTTCATTAAAAATTCACATAGTGGAAGTTTAATTTTCCTCCCGAGGGACGAAACGTAGAGACAGTTTTTTTTCTCCTTAGGGGGAAGAAAATACATTTTCCAACTCCTCTGAAATTCGCAACTTTTATCCCTAAATTAGCTCAAAATATGCAAAATTTTTGATAAATTGTTCTGAAATCGGGATGTTATTAGGATGTCATAGGGATTTCCTAGGGATTTTATAGTGATTTCATAAGGATTTCATAGGGATTTCTAGTGATTTTATAAAGATTTCATAGGGATTTTATATAAAGTAACCCTGTTTTCACTCGAGCGAACCTGGCAATTTAGCTAATCATTAATAAATACTTTGTACAATATATTTATACAATTTTATACAATATAAAGCATATATAATATCTATAATATTAATTTCTTCAATGAATTGACTAACTTGATCGGTTTATTAATGAAGAATGACGAAAAAGTCACCAACGTGATTCGCAAAACGAACATAAAAAATGATGACGATTGTTATTATGATTTTCATGTAAAATGCAAAATCACAATTCCTTCAAGTTCATTCTTTATGTTCTGTAATTACCGCGTGTTTCTTTATCTATAAGTCCAATTTATATTCATTAATTCTTAACAACCACGTTCCCGCTCGCTTCTTCTACATATGAATTTTAATTAAACTTATTGTTCACCTTCTTCTTCAACCCCCTTGTCCCCCTCCCCCGAGCGCTTCGCCGCTTTAACTTCCCAAGAAATGACTCTCGAGGCATATCAAATTCCTCCCACAATGTGACAAAATAACCAAACAAAATACACCACGCAACATATTATAAATAACTTTCGACTTGGAATCGCGATAAAAGTGACGTCTGCATAAAAACACGCAGAAAGCAGTGGCGTTTGACGTCAGAGCTTGCTCCGCCTCCACGTGTCGGACCAAAAACAAGCGTTTCCGTGAATAATCAGGCATTCCCCGGGCGTGTGCATTCAATGGGAAAGAATGAAAACAATTTTTTGTTAGAATCCAAATTAAAAAGCATTTTTAAAAGAAAACGATGACAATGAGAAGGTCATAGAAAGGCCATAATGGTCATTGGAAGGCTATAAAAAGCTCAAAGACCCTAGGAAGGCCATAAAAAGGCCATAATATGGTCATTGAAAGGCTACAAAAAGCATAATGAAAGACCATAAGCAGGTCATAAGAAGGCCATTCGATGGTCATAAGAAGGCCATACGAAGGTCATAATAAGACCTTATGAAAGTTATAGGAAGGCCATGAGAAGGCAATAAAAAGGCAATATGAAAGCCATCTAAACTCATAGAAAGCTCTTTAATATGGTCATTTAAAGGTTATAAAAAGCCCAATGAAAGAACATAGGAAGGCCATAAGAAGGCCATAATATGGTTATTGAAAGACTATAAAAAGCTTAATGAAAGACAATAAGCAGGCCGTAAGAAGGCCACACGTGACCATAAGAAGACAATACGAAGGTTATAAGAAGCCATTGAGAAGGTAAAAAATTGCATACGAAAGCCATCTAACCCCATAAGAACGGCCATATAAAAGGCGTAAGGTGTAACTAGGAGGTAATCAGGGATCTTACCAAAGTTTCATAGGAAATGAAATGATTCAAGTAATTGGTTCAATTTTATTTTTTTTTTTTTTTTTTTTTTTTTTTTTTTTTTT
>JABFPJ010004053.1:0-14676 GCA_022817425.1 Gryon sp. ZL-2020
CAAAAGTTTACATTGAAAATTTATTTTTCTTTAACCAAAATATTCTCCCAGAATCAAAGAATCAAGTGATATATTTTAGAATATTTAATTCAATGTCAAACAATTTTAGTTTAAAAAGACACTAACTCCGGTGTAGCAGGCTTGAAATATCACCTTAACTTATTCAACTTGTTCGAATATGTAAAAGCTTGACTTCGAATCGACTCTTAACATCGGTCAGACTCTACTTTTTTTGCGAAATAAATGAGTTGAGAATAAAAATAGTTGAAAAATAGATATATTATATGAGGAAATTTAAAGATATATAGACTAAAAAATGAAGGAAGTGAATAAAAGAATAAAATAATGTATTATGAATTTTCGAATAAAAGTAAAACGAGATGTTTTTTTCTATGATTTATAAATGTTTGTATCTAAATAAAGATTGATTGATGTTATATAAATATACGTACATAAAAAGTAACAAAATACACTTTAGATGATATTTTTCAAGAAAATTTGTCAAGATCAATAAAAGAGCAGAACTGTAGATGAAATGCAAAAATAGATATTGATAATATTTGATTGGTCAATTTATAATGGTTGCGATTCTATATACAATCCAACATCTAAAGATATTCAGTTAAGAATGGATATCTATATATCCATTTGTCAACTGAAAAAGCTCAGCTTATGCATAAATATTTCAGACATTTGTTTAATACAATTTTTACATTCGTTTGGAGTAAAGAAATTAATTCTTAAAATTAGGTACTTTTTTAAAATTCTACTCCAAAAAATTATAAATAATCTAAAACGAAATACAACTTGTGTTACTTTTTTTAAAAATAATGCAACATTATCTAACCTATTGCAATTTAATATACAAATGCAAATTGCAAATTATTACGGCAGGACCAGATTATATTAAGGGCCCTTCAAGGCAACCCCCCAGTTTTAATGATATTTAGTGGCAGAATTACAAAGGCCTTTAAAAATCCTTATTAGTATTTTATACGGGTTATAAATAGGCATGTAACGCTTCTCCCAAAATTCGCCAATAAGGGCGTTTGCTAAGACTTAATAGGACCCAAAGAAAAATATACAACAATTACATAAACTAATTTCAAAATAAATTTTATAATTATTTTAATAATAATAATTTTAAATAAATAGATTTCCACAGAGTGCCACATTGAAAGCTCGAGTTCAATTCTTGGATTGATAAAGTTTTTTAGTATGAAAATTTGCTTAAATAGGTTTAATTATGATCTCAAAATATAATTTATTATACAGTTTAAATTTAATATATTGTATTTTTATTAAATAAAATAATACGGGCTCGCCAACTTGGTATATTTAGGGCCTATTCTTAGGTTAATGTTTATAGGTAATTAATAAGCGAAGCGTTACATGCCTAAAAAGGACCCATATTTAACCTTTATAGAGCCTTTAAATTGCCTTGCGAGTTTCATGGGTAAGCCTTACACAGTTCACGTTTCTACTATTTCCCGACATAAATTCAATATATTTTCATGCAAATTAATGAATGCTCAAGTAACACATACTGACTGATAAATAATAAGTCACCATCTTTTTGTCTATTTAATATCACATCTCAGCACCAAAATTAAAATCAAGTTGCAAGAACGTAACTAAAAGTTGCAGAAACGTTGCAGATACAACTGTTTCTACTTAAGAAAAAATTCAACCAACTTAACAAATAATTCATCATCATGAAAGTAATGGCTTATTGCGAAAGTGTCCAACGATCCAAGCAATGCGAGGGCCAATTCTTCTTATCATAGATGACACCGAATAGATGTATCATCTCAACACAGCTCGTCTGATTTACAAAATTAGTTATTATAATAAAAAGGGTAAGGTTGGATAAATTGAATTTGTATGCACAGAAAAATAAAAAAAGTTATATAAAATGCAAAGCAAATAACGAAAAAGTATCAGAGAGAAAACAATTTTGATAGTTTTCAAATGGAAATATCAAAATGGACCAAATTTGTTTTAAAATGTGTCTTTTGTGGTGTACCTTTTGCTTAAATGTCTAATTTATATTCTATACGTAAGAAGACATCTGAAATATTTCTTTAAGTTAACTTGAAAAAGTTTATTCCAAACTAATAATAATATTATTATCGGAATATGGTAAGTTATCAGAAGCGGGATTGTAAATGTCACAAAACATTTCTGAATATTAATATGTTGATTTTGATGTAATGTGAGAAATCTATTAACGTGAATGAGATAAAATGTTTCCACAAAATGTTGTGGATATACGTAGAACATAAATGCATCCAGTAATATAATATCAAATAAATATCAATTTCGTTTTATTAACAAACATTTTTTTTACCTTTCGCGTTCATTTTTCATCGTCTCTTATTGACATAATATCTTTATTTTTCGAGGGACAACATACGTTGAGCTAACATTGATTTTCTGAATTTAATTTAACTATATTAAAGTCACTGAAGTATGATTTTATTATTATTATTCATATTCTATATGTTTTTGATATATTTTTATCAAGCACTCTAAATTTTTCTATTTCGACGACAAGCTTTTTACTCACATTTCAATAAAAAGTAAATTTCATGTTTATTTGATCTACTCTATTTCAATAAGAATTTAATACAAAAATAGAAAGTCAAATGTTACTTCAATGTTACTGTTTTTGCAACCCTGACTAAATATTAATTCAACGCAAATATTGCTTTTATTATACGATGGCTTAGCTTCACATAAAAATGTGTCTCTAAACATTGTTTCTTCAAAATAATGAACAAACTATCAAAAGTCCTTAATCTTAAAAAAAAGTCTTAATCTTAAGGTGAAATGTTGGATCTACTTTACCGACAGTGACAATATAAATTATTTTACGTTAACATTTCTAATTTCAGTGAAATATTGTAAAATTGCATACCAAAAACGAATTCGAATTTCTCAACACAGACGTCCTTTTGAAGTATAAAAAAGACGAAAAATGAAAGAATTATCTATAAAATAAGCTAAAAGAACCAAATTTCACATATTTTGAGGAAATGCAACATAAATTGAATTAAACATAACTGAAAAGATGTTATGTCCGTTCTAAATTCTAATTTCTGAAACTATCTCCGTCATTTCACCTTAAAACTTTGAATATCTTTACAATCGAAATATCACTCTAAGATGTGAGACATTTTTTGGGGACACATTTTCTTGCATTTCAAATTATTCAGCTGACTTTAATCCACCTCATTTACTTTGTCACAGAGTCCGCTAGAAGCGTAATGGACATCAGCGGTCAGTGTCAAGACGATCGAGCGACGTATTACGCCGGCGAGATGCAACGACGCAAGAGCGAAGGCAGCGACTCAATTCCGTCGCGCTCAAGTTTGCGCTCGAATTCGCACACACGACAGCGTCGTGTATCATTTGACAATGTGCAGGACAACAGTGGCTTCCCAACGACAATGGCGGAGAAGATGGTGCGCTGTCGTAACAACAAGTGCAACAACATGACCAGTTTAGCGGAGGCCAAACGTACCTACAAAAGCTGTCACAATTGCACCTGTTTGTATTGTTCGCGCGAATGTCGACGGGCCCATTGGCATCGTCATCGTAAAACGTGCTTGCATTCACGCGCCGGCACGCTGTGTCGACAAGTGTTGTCGGCAGCCAAGGAAGATTCAACGACACTCAAGCATATCTCGGCGCTGGCTCGACGTGGACTCACATCGCACGGTCGCGGTGCTGTCAAGTGCTTTTTCACCAGTCCCGAAGCCGCCGACAAGTTTGTGAACAACGGCTTCGTTGATCTCGGCGAAACAACGTATGTCCGTTGGTCGGACGTACAGCCATCCGAGATGGGTGTTTTGTACACCGAATTTACAAATCTCTGCGAATCATATAATCCGGAGAATCGTTTGGTACTGTACGTAGCTCTATGCGTGGTGAGCGAAGTGCCAACGAGTGGTGCTGTCAAATGGGAGCGTCAGTTGGTATCAAGATGCGCGAAAATGAAGCTCGATCCCGCTTATAGACAACAGACTTCATCCTCACCAAGTCGACAGTTAGTTGTGTCGCCTTGCAATATCACACGTGAAATGGAATCGCCGGAGACTTTGGTGCTCACGTCATTACCTGGTAATAACGGACAAAATACGCCCAAAAAGGCTCGCGAGATTAGCTTTAGTAATATACAGAAACAATTGAAATTACGCGGAGTCTCACTCCGCAGACACTTTCCGCAGGTTTACAAGAAGCTTTGCTCTTATGTGGATGGATCCGTTGATAAGTTTGCTCCGGTTACTATTTATCCGCGGGATCAAGCTTCTGGCAAGAGCTTCATGTGTATTATTATGCTGGATGCTGAGCCTGAACGACTACACTTGTTACCTACTGACTCCTCCAGAATCAGAACGGTAGATATTAGCGTCGAACATGAGTAGATCGTAGGGATTTAAGTTTGTTATGTTTACGCGGATAATCAGCATCACATTTTCCAATCGTGCATGTACACGCATAGAAATAGGTAAGTAAATATTACTCAGAATACGAGTAATTATTGTGTGACAGTGGAATTTTAAGTAAATTTTACTATTTTTATTTCGTAAAATAGAATTTAACATTTAAAAAAACTTCCTCTCTGAGTTTCGAACTCGGTATCTGCTGCTTCCTAATGAGATATCGAGATACTTTACAGTCGCGGCTAACTCGACTGACTGTCGGTAACGTTGTTTCTTTGTTAGTTAAAGTATGACAGCGTGAAATATAGGTTAGGTTAAAATTTACCGAACAACTTAGTAAAAATTCATCAATATTTCGTAAAAATTCATCAAATTTGTGCAAATTTTACAAAAAATTCTTAAATTTTACTCAAAAACAGATACTGTCACACAATTACTCGTATTCTCAGTAATATTTACTTACCTATTTCTATGCGTGTAAGATCAAATGGCAATTCTATCTAAGTCTATACAAGTCTAAAACAAAAATGTTGATCATTTTTCTAAAGTACTTTGTAATGTTCTAAAAAGACGAGTAACTTACTATCAGTGTGCAATTAATTTTGAGATTTTGTTGTCTAAGCAGCAGATCATTTGTTTGTAACTGACAGTAAACGCAAAAAAAAGATTTATTAATATTTACTAAAATTATAGGAAAAAGTACCATACTATGTAGGAATCAATATGTACCTGGTCATATTGAAACAGTTCCTATACCAATTTAAGCAAAGTTGTTAGATTTTAAAATAAGTTTTACTATAAAATATAGTAAACAATTTTGCTCTTTATATTATTTTGGTATAAGAATTTTTTTGAATAAATGACACGATACGTCTTGATTCCTATATTGTATAGAACTTTTTTCTATAACTTTTTTTTCATGTATCAGCTAAGAAATAATGATAGTTGATATCGCAGACTGATATAGTTGATTCTATGCTGACAATATCAGTAAGTTTAAAGTGTAATGATGAATTTTAAAGTTGGCGACTTTAGTTGTTGGAATTAATGAGTAATAAGAAGTAAATTGTATCAGTTTTGGCATAGCCAAACTATAATATAAGTATTCATTGTTTTCCTTTGCTTTTCTTTTTAGCATGTTAATGATAGAGTTTTAAACTAAAGTGATGCATTTTTGAATAATTAATCGAACGATATCGAGTATAGTATAATGTTGTGCAAAGATCTCGATATTCTCTTAAAGTATCAAGAAACTATTTGTTTTGCAAAACTGTTTGTAAAATTATTATAACTAAAATCAGTATTTCATTTTATTTAACTTTGATTAAATTCAGTCTCAACACATGTTTCCTACTCATGAAGTTAATCACGACAGTTCGAAATCATATACTGCCATATTGTTAATAATTTATTAATAGTATTACAATTTGTCAATCCATTCGAGGAAACTTTATTGCAATTTGTTATATATTCATATTAACGTCTTTTTATATATTATAATTCTAAAGATACAAAATATAGATTTTATGTGGAATAATTGAAGCACTCACATTTTAATTGTGTGTTGGTTCAGTGATATGTTTGTTCACTCTAAGTCTTAAAATGTTTAATAGTTTGTACATAATTTCAACACAATGTTAATTTACTATGTTCAAGAAACAAAAATTCGTTGAATGAACAATGAATCAAAGTTGATTAGAAGGTTGAACGAAAAGGTTGTGGAAATAGAAAAGTATCATGAAATCAATCTGTGAATGTATAGTAAGATAAGAAATTAACTCAACTTGGTTAGTGAATTGTTAATCAAACATTTGATTGAAAAAAAAAACATTTATGATAATCATAAATTTTTTAATTTTTATTCCACTGATTAATTAACTTCAAAATTTTCATCCCAGAAAACAATGCAAAAAGTACTTTAAATATATACTACAATTTGCAGATCTTATTTTAACTTTTTAGGGACCAATTGGTGGCTTTTTTGCTCCCATAGTTAAATGTATAATGTTGAAAAATTAGCGCAAAATATGTTATTTGATTTAAATTCTATGAAACGACAACAGAGCACAATTAAAATTGAAATTAGCTAAGTTGTTAAGTAGCAAACATAACAACTTAATTCCATGCGATAAGACGACAAATGAACGCATTGATATTTGAATGTCAATAGAAGTATTTTCTTGAGCGAACGAAAATTAAACTCAAACTAATGAAACAGTTGCACA
Organism: Gryon sp. ZL-2020; assembly: GCA_022817425.1. Lineage (NCBI taxonomy): Eukaryota > Metazoa > Arthropoda > Insecta > Hymenoptera > Scelionidae > Gryon > Gryon sp. ZL-2020. The sequence goes on from JABFPJ010004053.1 coordinate 6,674, forward strand.
TGTAACTATTATACAATATTGTTCAGATATAATCACTTGTTTTTGATGAATTATTTAACGAAAATTTGTCTTATACTTAATTAACATTATGCATGTGTTATGAATACAAAGATTTATTCGTGAATTATTAATTAAGGAACTTCCCTCAAGCAAAATGATATTAAACGAACCGACTTGTACTGAACAATTTAAGAAATATTATAAATTATACATGCATTTTAAATAGATAGCAATCGTTTTCATTCTATTGTATATATAATTATGTTTAACATATTTAATAAAATGAAACATTATCATTTTTATCAATTTTATTTTTTTTCATGAAAAATTAAAAGTAAATGTTGCTAAAATGACCGACGATGAACTGACTTTTAATTAACTAAAAAATTATCTAAATTAAATAAAAAAGTTAAACTTAAAATGCAACTAAAAGTTAAATGTATATGAAACCAGCAAACTATTTTTTTTAATTTTTTATTTAATCATAGCAGTACAATATTGCACAAAAATTTAAATGTCGATTATATACGAAAACATATATAATACAAAATTATAATCGATAACAAATTTATAAAATATAAATATATATTTAGAGATGACATGCGTTCAGATATAAACTTCAAAAGCAAATTAACCCTTCATAGTTATTTTTTATGCGATTCTCTGGTAAGCAATAAAGGGCCAAGTTTTTCCCCTTTTAGTATAAAATTATAAAACTTACTATTTATGTCAAACACATTATAAAAGCATTCACTTCGTCGGCCAATTTAGCAACGAGTGTTTATAATTAAATTGTCAAAGTACTCGTAAATATTATAAAAGTTGTAAGTAACTTTATCGATTGTTAATTCTAATAAATTATTTTATGAATGAAATTACTTATAGCGTTGATGTTTTATTTAACTTCAAAATTATATCAATTCTGCTCGAATGTTTAAACATGGTTCTGTATATTTTAAAACAATTCAGTTTCAATTAAGCAATAAAAATGCTTGAATCATGTATGAAAAATGTGTGAGATTTTTTGTGTGAAATTTGCAAAGGAAATTATGTATGGAATAATGTAAATTGTATATTTTGTATATCTGAATATTCAATCAACTTTGTTTTATGTCTTTTATTATAATTTATTTTAACTTAAATGAACTAAATCTGTAATACTATCACTCGCTTGTAAAGTCTTTTATTTATACATCAAATTCCCTGCATAATTCTCCGACGTTATTTATATTTGCATGAAACAAAATTATTGATTTCATTGTCTTATGTAAAAGTTGCATTTTATGCAAATAATTATAATTGTGTTTGCACTTTCTCTTCTGAGAATATATCTCTTTTGAAAAAGATAACTTTAATGAATATTTCAAAAAACATTCATAAAAGTATTTTTTTCGTTCGTTAATTCGGCTAAATTTTGCAGTTTCATAAATGCGTTTTAATAATTTTGTCAGAGAAATATTTTCACAAGAGTGTAAATTATAAGTCAAACTAAAATCAAATACAGTATTAATAGCATTCATCGCCCCATGCTTGAATGATATAATATTAGGAGAGAATTGTAATAGTTTTCCTAAACTATATTCCAAGTAATTTTGTAAACAACACAAAATGTTCAAATACTTGGAAAAAATGCATTCATTTGATTCACAATATTGTTATGTTTCTTTGGAACATGTAGCTAGTAAAACTTGACAACTCTATTCTTATATGACCAACATATTTTTGAAATCTCCATCTTGAAGGCGCAACATTCTACTGCGTCGGACTTTTTATTATTATACAATATAATTATACTTTTATAAATTCTACTGAAACAAAACAATATTGTTTAAAACTACATCTTTTCTCTCAGCGTGCTGTTATAGTGCCAAGGTTTTTGCAAAGTGTATAAAAGCCGATTGATAAATTTATAAACATGAATTATTACAAAGTGACTGTTATTCTTATATCATAGCAAAGTATTTTATAGATTAAGTCATCTTTTAAGTTTGAATTCTTTGTTTCCTTTTTTGGATAAAAATGGTAAAATTTAAACATTTTATAATCCATATAATTTTTGTTATATAAAAGTACTTATTGTTCAATTTATTAAAGTACATTAATTTTATTGTCAACAAATGTGAATTGTAATATAAATAAAATTGATTATCTATTATTTAGATAACAATTCAACTTAATTTTCACTTAACATCTATTGTATTGAAATATATAAAATATTTAATGCTAAATAATGGCGATTACATATTTTTTAATTTCTAGACTGCGGTAAAAATAGTTTTAAATTCGATGTAACGCAATTAGTATAAAGTTTGTGAGTAACTGCAAAATCATTGATTGATTTTTCTACTTCAACTTATCAGCAGTCGAAACTTTCAAAATATCGTACAATTTTTAAATAATAATACTTTTTCTTGTTTAATAAATGGTAAATTCAGTAAGGAAAAAAAATAAAATGTATTGAAAAGTTTTATTTGTTTACAACAAAATTGGTAAAAATTATAATGTGATGGAACAATTTTTGATTCTCTAGATTTAGTATAAAACATACTTGTTTAAAAATCATTCTTCGATGTATATCATTTGTTGTATATATACAGAAAAATCAACAAATATAAGTATGTTCGACAATTTTTAACCATTACAAATTATTCTATAATAAAATGTCCTTGAAAATACATGCATAGTATTATTGTCCAAATCTAGGACAATTCTGATTTATCTAACAATTTTACATAAAAATGTCTCCAAAATATTGTTTATCCATTCGGAAATATCGAAACATTTATTTCAAATTCATGCAATTGTTTGTGCATTTTATGAATCAATTTTTTCTGTATGTTGAGCTAATAATGTGAATATAAATGATGTATTAAAAAAATGAAAAAAAAAACAAAACAAAATTAAAAAAAAACTATGCTTGTTGTTCGTCGCGTCCTGCATGACGAAATTAACCCATAAAGAAAGTATAATTATAAAAGTCTATTGTTGATTGAAAAGTACCGACCGAAGAGTAAAAGATCCAAAAAAATGTGACATTAAAATGATTTATCATTGTAAATTGGTACATTTGTTGATTATTCAAAGTATTAGCAGAAATGTTACTTTTATACTGCTATATATATATTAGTTGCGAACTTTTGATTCTAATAGACATTACAAAATTAATAGAATGTATTAATCAATAAATGTACCGATACTTAAATTCTTCATGTGTGTCTCTGATATTAATGCAAAACATTGTTTTTATAATAAGATATAAGTAAATACTGTTATTTGTGTAAATGTTTTTTTAAATAAATATTTTTATCGGTATCATGTTTAATGTATCAGGCAACAAAAATTATGTATGTATATATACACATATATGCATAATATATGGATATGTTTATATATACATATAAAATTTAATATAAAAAAATAAAATTTGAACAAAATAAATTATGGAAAAAATATGAACATTATATAAATCATTTTAACTTTATTATTCGCACCATTTATATTGTCTACTTAATAATATTGTTTCTTACCCTAATCAAGAATTCTGCGTTATATTTAATGTCTTTTTGTCTTTTTTGTTTTCTTCATTTAAAATGAAATTGTTTTTTTAATATTTTAATTTGAATTGAACATTTTTAAACAAGTTGAAAAAGTTTTTTATGTTTATTTTATGATATTTAATTTATACTTAACATTTAAACTATTTCCAATTAATAACATTATTTTGTATACTTTAATTTAAAAAATCATTGAGTTTCATAGTATATTACAATTTAAATTTCTTTGTAATATATCAATTGAAAAAAAATGTTAGCGCAATGCTTATAGCGCGAGTAAAGACAGGCTGAACCCAATGAAGCCCAAGAAACGATCGAATCCTAATCTAATTCTAAATCTAAATCCAAATCCGATAAACCTGCTGAAATATGTAAACGCATTTAACTAGAGGATCGAGTAGAAGACGGTAAATCCGATGAGACCAATAAACCCATCAAAACGATAAGTTTATTAGGTAGATAAAATTGACCCAAACATTCAAGTAAAGTATTTAGAATGCAAAATCATAAAACTGTAAATTTTATGATCTTAACTTTATATTTTACGTTTTCTGTATTATTTTTGTTTCTTTTTTAATGAAAAATAACATTAGAAATACATTCAGAAAATTACAAAAATGAAACGATAAATAATGAATAGAAGGAAGAAGCCAGAAGCAGAAAACCAGAAAGCAGGAAAACCAGTCAAGGAAATACTGCCAACTGAACAAAACAAATTATGTTTTGTTTAATGAAACCAAACTGAAATAAACGACACAAAATACAAAAAAAAAACATAGAAAAAAAACAAGAAAAACTAAATTTCTTAAAAGTTGCTGAAGAAGCTAGTATGCTATTTGCAATTGTAATTTAATAAATTAATATTTTAATATAAATTTAATATATAAAAAAAAAACAAAATATATACATATATTTTTGTTTGTAATGAAAAGTTATTAATATTAGATACAAATACTTTATTTAATCAACCATTTATATTTTGTTATAGATATAAATATATAATAGTTTATTTTTTACGAGAGAATTTAGCAGGAAGCTGTTACATGAATAAAGCACGAAAATGTACTTAATTTCACACAGTTTTATTATTCTATTTTACACTTTTCATCGGTCGCATACGTAAATTTTTGACAATACGAACGTGCATAAACAATTCTTACTTTTTAAACAGTTTCTGTTTCGTTAATACATATATTTTCATCTTAATTCCAGCTGATTACGTAATAACAAGAAAAAGCTTAGCAAATCGTTTACACTCGTATTTTTTTTTACTTTACTTTAGTCATAATTTGAAAACTGACACAAACGTCATCTTCTTTGAAGATGCATTCACCAAAATTGTGACCAACTTTTAAAACATTTTTCAATTTGCACTACTCAGGTTTTCTTCTAACTTTACTTGGAAACGGTGGCGCATTATGGGCTTTACGCTGATGTCGGCGATACAGAGTCCAATCATCTAATGATCTGTAACACTCCTTCTCTTTACAATGATATGGTCCATCGAAATTCGCGTGCTGCAATCTCAAATGGAGCTTTATAACAGTCAAATTCGGAAAGATTTGTCTACAAACAACGCAGACAACCATTGTTTAAAATTTAACTTATGTAGATTCAAATTCAAAGTATTTACAATGTATATCTTAATTATTGTTTATATTGCATCATTAAACGCATATAAGAAACATTTGTGACATCAAATACATATATACATTAATGAATACATAAATTTTAGCTATTTCGAGTTAAAAAGTTTTAACTATTATCCGTGCAATTTTTTCAAGGAATAATCCCTTAAGAGCGCCAATTGTTGTACTGCTCTTGCGCTACTCAGTGCTGCGTTCCGCAAGACACGTGTCCGAGTTTGTTGACACTCTAAAACATTTATGATGATTTATTTATAAATTTATATTTATAAATGCATGTATTTATGACAATAATGCATTACTTCGAACATGAATGATTAATTTTATTAGCAAACATGCGTTCTTTATAACTACTTATTTTATTAATGAGTAATATGATTTTATCAATTTTTACCTTTAAACTTCGAAATGTATTCCTTGAATCCTTACACCGTCAACACTTCAGCAATATTTCAACAATTTGACTTTTTATGCACAGTAAGATAAACAACATGAATATTATAGAATAACTATGACGAGCACAGATTGCAACTAAATGCTGTCAATGTTAATAAGTCGGCAGCTACAAAATTAGTGAAAGCGGAAAAATAAAGGTGTCCCGGCTCCCGGCATACTCAGAAAATATTCGTATTTCTCCTATCCCTACTTTTACAATCAAAGTACTGTGAATTCTCTTTGTTTAATACCAGGTATAAAATGACGTGTCTTTAGGAATATTGACAGTTTACCATAATTACTGAACCTTACTTACGCCACTCTATTAATGGTTACATTAATAGAGTTCCAAAATTGCAACTCTATTAATGGAATTCCCTATGGCTATCCGATCCGATCCCCTTTTTTGAGAGACTTTATCATTATTGATAACAACTGAGGAAATCACTCAAAAAACATAAGTTGTGTTTAACAAAACTTATGTATTCTATGAAATTGCAGTACACGATTATCATGAATTTCCGTTGCAGTCAAACAAGTTTGATTTTTTTCTTAAAATATTTAAACAACTATAGAGTCTATTGACCAACAAACTTGAATTTTCGACATTTTCATGAATTTTCTATTTTTTAATAAATTTTTCTATTTTGTTAATGAATTGTGGATTTTTTCATGAATTTTTACATTTTTATGAATTTTCAATTTGTTTTTATTTTTTTCAGAAATGAGCAAACTCAATTACTTATAATAAATGTAGAAAATTTAATTGTTAATTCTAATAAATCTAATAAATGTAATTGTTAATTCTAAGATCGACTGATACATTTATTTTTATTCTGCTTGTCATATAAAATCAAATTATTGATTAATTTTATTTATAATGTTATTTTCGTGAAGTATGTACATATAATTCAATTTTATCCGATAAAGTAATGATTAATTGACATTCAATTACTTTTCAATCGCTTTCACTATTAAAATGTTTTGTTAATTAATCATACATTTTCAACGTCATATATATATGTCTGGGGCATCTGCAATTGCGCCAAATGAGATAATTTCATATGTAATTGCGCCAATTTTAATATGTAGTTGCGCCACTATTTTTGACTATGAAATTGCGTCAACATGAAATATTTTCCTGCAATTGCGCGACTTTTTCAAACATAGAGTCTTATCAATGTTTTTAATTTTTTGATGTTTCACTTACTTCTTTATGATTCTGTTATTTGTAATACATAACCAAGTGTTACATTATAACATTTTTTAGCCACATGGAATAATATTCGAATTTAAATAATAAATACTAATTTCATTTTCTGTCACTTTTCTTTCGATTTAAACTTTGTTAACTGATGATATTTAAAGTATCAGCATATTGTAAAGTCAATCGCAAAGTATAAGTTATATGTTTCAGTACTTTTTCTCAAATAATTATTTAATAAAACATTATTAATAATATTAATATTTCTACTTTATAACTAGCAAAAATAATCACACATAACTGCGATTACCTTGAAAGAGTAAAAAGTAGAATTGCTGAACGACAGAAATACGAAAACGACAAAATAAATGCGTATTATAAGCCAATATACTATTGTAGAAATATTTTTTCTATATTTGTTAACAGTTGTTTTATTTTATGCGCTCTTATATCTAATATAATATATTAAGTAAGTATAATTAATTGAGTAAGGGATAAATTAAAGCATGTAAGCAAATTAAAATAAATAATCAAGTTTATTAAAAAATATAGATTATATAAATACAGTCATTTATATTGACATCATTATATATAAAATATTTACAACTAAATAATCAAATAGAATATACATATCTATGTAGATGATGCTCTACAAAATGGTAAACTTATTTTCAAGGTACTTCGGCACAGTGGGCATGAGTTTTTGTCCTGTAACAAAAAGAAAAAAATCGTTATTAAAGCAAACGTGAAGATGAGATATGTTGATGTAAATATCTAATCAAATATGGAATTTGGATCGTACCTTAAGCCACTGGTTGATGCAATGTGTGTGAAAACCATGTCCACATGATGTTTTGTGAACAAGGTCCGAAGATTCGAATTCACCCAAACAGATTGAACATTCATCAATGCCAAAATTGTCGTCGCCAAAAAGTTGATCCACTTCCGTGGAATTTTGCAGTCCTCGAAGGTGACTCAAATTTTGATGTACTAAGGTTGATTTTAAAGATTGTAGAAAATCCTCCAAATTCTGTCGTTGGAGAGGATGATTTTGCGGGAACATCATCTTCTGGAGGCTTTCAGCAAATTCAATCGATTTCGCTGGATTGAACCAAGTCAACCTTTGGTTTTTCAGCATCGGTAGAACTTTCAACGCTTGATCAA
>JABFPJ010004054.1:0-14672 GCA_022817425.1 Gryon sp. ZL-2020
GAAAATAACAAAGCAATTATATTATTATCGTTATCAATTTCTATTCAATATTCTATTATAAATGTAAATGTTTGAATATGTTTGAAATGGTTTGAAACATGTTTAACTAGTTTTTCAGTCGTACGCAGCGGAGAAAGTTGAAACTACACTGAAACAACTGTTGGCATATTAACAGTAAGAGACTTGTGTATTTAAAAGTAAAGTTTTTGTTGGTTAATGAAAACAGAAAGTTTATCTTGTAATCACTAAATTTTCTTCGTTTTATTCTAAAAAACTGTTTTAGGGATAAATATAAAAGAACTATAGAACTATTCTTTAAATTTTAAGCAATGAGAAGTAAACATTTGTTTGATCGTTAGTGAATGGGACTTAAGACATTTTTAGTCAAGACTTCATGGATTATCACTGAAGTTTTTACTAAATATTGCTTCATATTCTTTAACTTATTGTTACTTATAATTTAAAGAAACAAAAGTAATCAATACCTTAAATCTCATCCTACTTTTACTTATGATATGTAAAAGTATTTTTGTCTAATAATAACACAATTTTAAGTAATTATAAATAAAAATCATTGAGTATTTATTCATGAAATGTTTCTTGACTTATAATATGACAACAGTTGTTTCAGTGTAACAGCTGTCGCTTTCGGTACTCGATGCGTGTTTGTTCCAACTTAGGGTTACATCAAAAATAGGTGTAATTTATGTTGAAAATTAAAGGTCTTCTTACAATTATATCAGGAATAATATTTTTCCCCTAAAAATATACGCCTTTTACTTTATTCTGGTTAAACTTTTAAAATTTACTTTATTCTGGTTAAATATAGACTTTTTTTTATGCAAAATATTAGATGATATATTTTTTTTTAATAGTTCATATTCCCTGTTTTTTCAATATATAATTGAATAATGCAATTAATATATTAATTATTAATATTATTTATGCTCAGAAATTGTTGAAGAGACTTCATTGAATAAGTGCCATGACTTATAAGCATTTCTAGCACGTTTAACAATAAATGAATGGACGTCGGACAAAAATGATTCATGTTAAATTTATTCGGTGGTAAAAAAAACGTTAACCGAAGAAGGGTTAATTTGTTTGGAACAAGTTAAAATAGGTTTCCATATTTTCAAAATATGACGGAAAATAACAAAGCAATTTAATTTGCGAATACACTTAATAAATACAAGTATACGCATATTAAAAAATAAATCAAAATATAGACAATTTTATTTATTTATATAATGAAGCAACAAAATAAACTGAAAAATTATTTAAACTGAACACGCGCATTACAATTTACAGTAAACGTTTATGTTATTTGATTTGAATATAACAAATAGACCATAATTTTATCAGTAGTCAATAAAGAGACAATTGCATTTCCTTAGAAAATTAAATAATAAAACAATTACTGCTTTAATGAATTATACTTTATTGAAATGCATTTAATGATTAAATTTACGTTGCAATATGTACTGTGAAATAACAAAATTATATTAATATTTATAATCTTTAACTGAATTATAAAATTTATATCAGTAAGCGCTGATACATGTTTTTATATGGGAATTATTTTCTTCTTGGCTGACTTACTTCAGAAATTACAATTATAGAGTATTTGATCAATTAATCATTGCTTTGGCAAACAATCACTACTTTCAAAAGATTATAAAATCCAAGAGACTTAGATATTGAACAAGAAATTTCTTCGTATTAATAACAAGATTATATCACTTCTTTCTCTTTTATTGCCATTATTATTGTATGCACATGAAATTATTTTATTTTTATTAATAAACGTATTTATACAAATATAAATTGATTAGGAATCATGTTGCATTTCAATTAGAGAAGCATTGCATGTGTACTTACGATCGACAATGTCCATTCCAAGTTCCGGAAATGGAACTCGCTTCGTACGACGAAAAGCTAAACCGTTGTCTTCATTATGTTGTACTTCTTCATCTGATGCATATGTCGTTACTTCTTCTATCCTTTCCTCGATCTGTAATTTGAGAATTTACATAGTTACGAGCTTTGGTATGATTTCTATCTTGATTAAAGTTTATTTCTTATGACTTATAAGGTTTCATTTAATATTCTTAAAACGATAATGTTTGTCAAATTGTTATAGAAAATGTTATTGAAAATATTTCATCATGTAAATTAAAATAACATTAATAAAGAAAAACTGTGCAAATTTACTTTGAAAAATATAACGAATTTATGGTGTAGAACAAGTTAAAGAGTCATGCTAAATATTGTAATTAAGTAAGTTAAAAGTGAAACGTTAATTGCGCGTGTAAGTTTTTCCAGCAGATATTGAATTGAATATTCATGTATGTGTCAAAGGAAACAAGAAAAAGTCGTACAAAAAATGTCAAATGTTAACAGGGTTACAGATGAAGTTGAAGAGGCAAATTCTCTTCAAGGATCACTACTTTTTTTGCACGGAATTTGTTTTCTTGTACAAAGTTATCAGCACTTGGGAGTTCAAAGCAATATATTCGAAAGTTTCAAGTTGTTTGTAACGGCATGTGCGAAGCAAGAAATATTTCTTACTTGATTTTATAAATAAATGTTTATTTTCAAAAACAAACAAAAAATAAAAGTTCTGTTTCAGTATTTAATTTTATATATAAAAAAGCAATATATATATTATTAAAAAAAGAAAATTGAATTTATAACTGAAAATTTTTTTTCGAATTTTAGATTAAATAAATAATATATTTTGTTATGAAAGACATTTTTTTTTCTTATTGAACAGATGATGTTTGTAAGATAAAATTTCAGCAAACAAAATTCAAGTTCAAACGTCGTTTTCCCTGAGTAAAACAAGATGAACATAAAATTTGTTTGTTTTTGAAACCAAAATAACGTCACTTAGTCCTCTGAATAATGTATGACGTGGTTCTTATGTTCGCAGGCTCAATGATTTTCCGTACAACTGCAATTTACATATTAGTAACTGCGCCATTTGTATGACTGATTACGTATCCTTAGATGTCATTATCCGAAGGATAGGATACCCTTGCCGATAAAAGTTATACAATTTCCCATTGAAAAAGAACTAAATGCAAACATAAGTCCTAATTTGCATATAGAGGCCGAATTGTTGGTGCAATCTTGTAGCTTTTGTTCTTAATCTTGCGTGAAACATGTTTTGAAAACGATTCGAGAAGAACAAGAAACATCTGTTTCCAGTCAAATTTGTTTTAATTATTGATCGGTTGTAAAGTTAAATTTTGAAAGAATAAAAAAGTAGATTCTTATTTTTGAATCAACTAAATGTCAGCATTCAATGATCGACAATATTAATGAAATTTTGATTCTGCAAGGTCCTAATTATAGGTCATCGATAGAATTATTAAGCAAAGTAAAGTACACATTTGGTCGTTCAATAATTTTGCACACGAGCGTTCATTTATAGCTGGAAAATGGAAAAGTCGCGTACGCAAATTTATTTTATAAAGCTTAAAAACCTGAATAAATTTGGTTTATTTTCAATCAATATGCTTTATAAATATGATGAAGATGTTACATGAATGTTAAATTGCATTTTAATTGGCTAACGTTTGAGATAGAAATAATAAATGAAATATTTGAAGAGTAATGAAGAAATGATAATTAAATATGAATGTAATTCAATGTGACGTAAATGTGAAAGGCGAGAAAATGTTTAAATATGATTTCAAAAATTTAAATAAAATAAAATAAGATGAAAAAAATTATTATTTTATTATTATTATTATTATTATTATTATTATTATTATTATTAAAAGTTTTGGTTTTTTTTTGAAATTTCAACAAAAATTTCTTGGTTTGAATATTTTACTTGCACATGTGTGAAACTGTGCATTCAATTCACACTTAATTACTCTTAATGGAATCATATTTTGAATATTTCTCCTACATTTTATGCATATTTAATTTATCATTGAAATTATTTAATTGGACAGTTAAAAGCACAATTATTCTTGACTATTAAAGTGAAACTTTGTGTTAATTTACTTAAAGAAACACTTGCCACATCTCATGATTGTGGGATCTGGGTTGCACGTCACTCGATTATTTTGTATATTAATAATACGAATAATTTCGTAATTTCAAGTCGGTAGATAAAGTCATAGAAGTAGTGTTATTAACATACCATCAGGGACAATGGTTCCGGATAGTTTTGCATACATTTGGATGGATAAGTGCCCCACTCGCTATTGCATTCATCTTGGGAAAGTGGCTCCAGACTGCTGCTACCATTATCAACTTCATCGAGTCCCTCGCTGGAATCATCTGCAGTGAAATTTAAATTTAAATAGGTATTTATATTTCATTGTTTGCGCGGCATCTCTTCTTATTCTTCTTCTGTATTTCCTTTACTTCAACGACGATCGGATTGTTTTAATGCTTACCGTACTTGTTCTTGAACCCGGGCAGCACGTTCTCCTTTTGATATTTCTCGATAACCTGTGAATAATATACTTAATCTGTACACAAATAAAATATTCGCAAACAAAAGTTACTTTTTTTCGACTTAAATAACATTTTTATGTTAATAGAACATTCTTATATCTTATAATAATTGAAAATTTTAATATATATTTATTTCATTTATTTTATTAAAGAATTGTAAATTAATGTATAATAATTAACGAACAAATTAAATGTTATTAGAAATTTTGCTTATTTTATAAATATGATACATTTGTTTGTCTTTGCGAATAAATACTTATTGATTATTGTCTCTTTTAATGTATTACTTAATAATAGCAAGCTCTACAAATTTGGAGATGAGAATTAAATTGTAATTCATGTATTACACAATCTTCTTTATCGTAGGATTTTTTTATATGTCTGTTCACTTTTTATTATCATACAAAGATTATATTTTATATATGATAAGAATGAGATATATTTTTTATGATCTTTTCAAACATTAATTTAACGACATTTTTAAACAAAATAATTTTCATTTTTGTTTTTAATTTCTTTATTTTACAATTTATTTTCTCATTTTCACATTTACCCTTAAACTGTTGATTTATTGTAAGGAGAAAATCTAATTTCGCTTGGTTTGGAAGTTTCATTTCCTATTGTAAAATCAGTGTACTTCATATATCGCAATTATATCGCAACTCTTTACCTTATTCAGTATGGCAGTAGCAAGTAAATCTTCGTAAGTTCTGTCAGACGTGCTGAGGTCCTGTTTTTCATTTGCCGCAGGACTCCCTAAAGCTGGCAATTTCCGTACTTCCTCCACCGCGTGCTCTACGAACTCTCGAAGAGCGGTGGTGGCCATATTCGGAGTGTCGGTTGCTGCCGATGACGATGAATTATTGTCTGCGGAAACAAATAATGCGACTTTACGAACTTGCCGATTTTGCGTGAAAACATTAATTTATCTTATTGAATGCTGAGAGAGAGAAAATAAAGAAAATAATATCAAGATCGTCGTAGACAAATTGTACGATCTTTTTCTCATTTTTTATATTGATGTTTCTCTTCAGCGAATTAAGATGAGGGAAAACCCGACATTCCCGGTTCAATCGTAAAATGGTATTTCCAGTAAGTGACGTACTTTCTGCGCAAAACGACTTTCATTTGACGGACTAAAATTAGAGTTTAAAAGAAAATACCAACCGGTTGTTATTTGTTTGAGTAAATTGGGAATATTGGCGCGACTGATTTATATATTTATGCCTGATAAATATGTATGTTGGAAACCCGATAAGATGGCTTGTGGTATTAAAATATTGTCAACAAATAATGATCCATCAAAATGAGAGAAAATGTTGCTGAATTTCAAACGATGGAACAATGTTTTGATGAGATGTTGACAAGTGATTTAATTTGACTGGAATAGAATAAATACGGAGTACAAATAAATCATTTCGAATGAAAATTGTCTTATAAACTTTCTTCGGAATTTTCTTTTAATTTGTATTGGTTAAAAGATATTTGCAATAATTGAATCTCTTATAATTAAATGTAAATATTAATTTGACGGAATTTAATTGAAGTTAAATCTTCTATAAGTTTATCCGAAAATACTCTAATACAGTATATATAATATAAGAAACTCTATATACATACATTGTACACATTTTACAAATTCATTTTTATGTCCGACTATTTAAATCAAATTCCTTCAGCTGAATAATTTGTTCATGTTAAAACTTCTAAAAGTAGTTCAGGGTTATTTGCAATTCGACTTGTGACAACTAAATTTTTTAGCATCGACGACTGGTTATCATCCATTAATCTACATATATTGATTAGTTTAATTTCATTTGAAAATGTTAATTATATATCGAGTTATTGAAGGAAGATGTTTCTTGCTTACATTTTTGATATTTCGATGAAAGTATTTAAGATTACTAAATGAGAAGTTCTTGTTAATTGAGTTTAAACATTTTTCTTACTTATTAATTATTCAAATGTATCTTATACTAATAAAAAGTATCTAAAATGATAATATTAATTTAAAAGTTAATCAATTTTTAATAAATGTATGATTTTAGAGTATATTGCAGCGTATACAATCAATACTTCAAAAAGCCAATAATAAAAATTGATTTATGCAAAACAGTCGATGATAAATGGTTAAAATGAAAGAAAAAATTGGTAATAAAAAAAGTCATTAAATGTTGTTAAAGCGAAAAATTTCAGATTTTTCGATATAAAATCTTACATAATCGCAATAATTAGAAGACTTAACATTTTAATGGCAATATTATTATCCAATTTTTGTAAATATTTTATATATATTCTAACACGATTTATTATAATAATTTTTACTATAAAATTTACAGATTCAGGAATGAAACTGGCATTTTATTTCCTCTGCTTTGATAATCTACTTTAAAACGTAACTTCAATGTCATTTTTATTCCAATTCCCTAAGAAAACTTTTTTTAGAAATCGGAAATTCTCGTAACAATTTTCTATTTCTAAATCTTCTTCAGTGTTGTGTGAATCGCGACTAACTTTTCATTTCCATTGAGACGAAAAGAAAAAGAAATAATAGTAATAATGAAAAAAAAAACATCAACATAATTATCCTGTCAAAATGTTTTCGCTCTCGATCGTCGGTCAATCGGAAAGCGACGCGAAGATGAAAAAGTTGGTGTAAAAATAAAATCTTATATTGAATAATGAGGCATCTAATTGATCGCACGCGAAAGTTGCCAGTGGTATATAGATAGAATAGGTATCATTGAAATTCATGAGATTTCAATCCGGTGTTGCGGACTTGATTATGCTGACAAGGACGATCCCGCGCAATGAGCTTTCTCGACATAATTTTCACGAAGGTGAAGGTCGTCATAGCGACCCCTCTTCGATCATAAATGGTTGATACAGAGAAAACTCGGATGATCTTATTGGCGAATGAATTTATACGGCTATGCGATGTACGATCAAAGGAATCAGATTATCCGGTCAGCACTTGTAAACACAAATTTGCAATCAGATAAGCTGACGCTCATGCCAATTCTTTGTATAGAAATCTTTCACAATTTCTTCCTCTATAATTTTTGATTTTATAAGGAATGATACAATTTTTTAAATGTATTATTATTTATTTAAATTTGGATGTCTTGTTTAACCTTAGCATACTGAATGACAGTTAATTTTGTCAATTTCATAGATTGCAAAGTATGTTATTTTCTTGGATACAAATAAAAATAGAGAAAGAAAAGAGCTCTTTTCTCTCTAATTAAATAAGAAAGGGTATAGTAACTTGAGGGAAGAAAAGAATTACTTTTATGATGTGTTTTGGGAGATGTAATAAAAAAGCTGTGTGTGTTTATCTACACACAGAAAATTATTCTTTCAATAATCACTGTACTAGATAGTAAAGAAGGGATAAAATCTGTTTTATGTAATGTTGACAGTATTAAAGAGAACAAAATATCAGAATTATTTGAGTTTTTACAATACAGTGATTCAATATATCTAATACAGTATTGTAAAAATTCAAATAATTCTGATATTTTGTTCTATTTAATACTGTAAACATTACATAAGACCAATTTTATCACTTCTTTACTATCTAGTATAGTAATTTTTGAAAGAATAATTTTCTGTGTGTATTTACTAATTATTGCTTATTGCCATTATAATAAAATAATCTCAAAAAAGAATATTTGTTAATATACAGAACATGGCAAATTTCGTGAATCAGGCTAACGAGATATCATAAATTCATGCATGACAATGTTTTTTACGATATCTTCATTCCCAAATATTCGTAGAGATACTTCATTTATAACATTCATTGCGCTATTAGATATTAACCGGATCGGTTTTTGCGCGACTTTTCTTTTTGTGAACTCGTTGCTACAAGTCTTCTCCATCGTCGAGGAGTATTTACGTATCACAACTGAGGAAAAGCTAATGACTTAATTTTGAATTACACACTAAGAAAAATAATAATATCAAAATTATCATCTTTCTAACAAATTAATGATGTGCTTGTCAAAAATATATCTATACAGATATAATAAGAACGGGAAAACAACAAATTCATTGACGAAGATTTTAACGCGAAATATACATATAGAATACCACAATTGAACTTTAGATGCCGTTCTTGTGAATATTAATTCGAAATAAGTCTTTTATTAGTCTATTATTGGGTAATTTATTGGTTACATAATCTTTTTTTACGAAAATGACGTAAAAGAATGAAAAACATATTGAAAAAGTAGAAGAAACGGTAATGAGAAGTTGAAATATGAACCTGTTAAAATGTTACTCGAAATGTTTGCTTGATATTCAAAATATTTTTTTAACGTGATTATTACTATGAAGTTATGTCAGTAATGAGTGAAATGAAAACGATCAACAGAAAAACGATATGCAGCAAAAAGTGCAAAATGATTAATATATAAATACTGTTGATGAGACATGATTATTCAAAGTACTTCTTATTTTTGAACGTCCAATACACAATTTTATTCATAAACTTTTAGAACATTATATTGATTCATACAACATTAACGTAAAATATTTTTAATAATGACAAAAAATTTGCAAACGTAATCTAAAATAATATGTAGGAATGAACAAGGTCGAACGAAAATGATGAATGAGAAAAGAGTTTATTTTGTTTTATATATAAAATAAGTGGATCCAAAACTGCAAAATCATGAAAATAATAATAAACAAGTGGAATAAAATATAATTTAATTTTACTTTAATGGTATATAAATTTGTGAATGTTTAATTCATGTATTTAAAATTTGACGGAAATAATGAACAAACTGCATCAAATTTGATTAAAACAGACGCATAAAAATGTATTTTTTTTTCAATGAATTTGAAATATAAATAATGTTTTACGTTTTCAGAATTACAATTTGTCTTTGACGTTGCTTCATGCAACTACGTACAATTTCATAATTCTTTATACAATTGGATTAACTTTATTTACGAAGTATTATCTCAACATATCGATCTGATAAACACCTATTGGAATGTGATTATCTAAAAAAATTATATACTCAATTGATCAACAATTAATTGTTTAATATATTATTTTTTTATATTTAATTTATTATTATGAAATATATATAATTTTATAATATTCATATTTCTTTTTATTAAATATAATAAATTAATATATAATATATATAATATATAATATAATAAATTAAGTTATGAGCTATATTTCGTTTGCGTTTGTTAAAATAAATTCTATTTTCATTTATGTAACAAAAAATTGCCGTAATTTCTGAAATAAAACGTGCAAAATCAACATCGTTGAGAAATTGCAAATCCGATTTTTTTGTAATTCTATGTATATTTTTTATACTTTTTTATTTTTAATTATAATATGTGATTATTTATTATTATTATTAAATTCATGTTACCATGTTTTTTTGTCATTAGCACGTAGACAAAGAAGGCGACGACCAGACCCCCGATCAAAGTCAGCATTTCTTCAAAAATTTGTAGGAACATTTATTTTGTAAACGCGACGGTATTGCGACACGATTGATCCTCGGATAAAAAGATTTCTAACCGCGTATCTTCCATGAGTACGTAGTTCACTTGTGCGCTATTATCGTGTATGACAGATAGCCGGCATTCGTCATCGCATTCGTTCAATTTCACGCGTTGCTGCGCTCTACGAATTTTCACATTTCTGCAACACTGATTATCATTTTTGTTACTTTTCAAATAATTCAATCGTTATTTTTCATTTTTTCGATCATCTATCGTATTTCGTTTCAGGATTTTCAAATAACTTTTATCATATTTTTAATTCAAATATTATCCAGAACTTCTCATTTTTATTCATTTTTTTTGTCACACAATTTTTGGTTTCATTATTTTGTTTCCCAGGTATTAATGTAAAAAATCTGGTTTTGAGTTAACAATTTCATAATTTTCGTCTCGTTTATTCGACTTCCGCAAGATAGTTTTGTTTCATAATCAGCAACTTTTCGGAAAATCGTCTTAACAATAATGTTTTGCATTAATTTTTGTTGATCAGTGAAGTCCAAATATGTGGCTTTAAGAAAAATAAAAACGAAAAGATACTAATCGAGAAAGTCAGCTTCGTCGAGATCTTTAAGGTGACATCTGAAAGTATTCCGATAAATTTTCTTCGCTCGCCGGTGAAAAATAGCAGCGACCCCAATGTGGGGCGATGAAAGTTTACCCGCGATTGTTAAACGTGGTATATTTTATGATTAACAAATGGAACTTGAAGTGTTTGTCAACCTGGTATTCCCAAAACTCAGCATTACCATATCAACGACTTTCTTTTAGTAATTGAATGTCAAGTTGCAAGTTTTATCTACACGGGAAATTTTTTTGCTGAGTAGCTTTTCCTAATTTTCAAATGCGTTTTTTTATCTGAATGGTTTGCATGTTACTTGGACAATTTTTATCTTAAAAAGTTAATGCAAGATTATAATAATAAATAATTAAAAGTTAATAAAATTTGCAAGAGAATCTTTATTTCAAAATGTTTACAAAAATAATTGTAAACAGTTGTTTAGTTCTAAATTTGCTATGAAAATATTGCTTGTACAAGATAATTATTTATTGTTTCTTAAAATTAAACTATTTACTTTATGTTACAAAATATAAAAGAAATCTTTTTGCGTGGGCGAATATCGATAAAAGTATTTCACGAGATGTGGCCGCTGTATCTATATATGTACAGTATGATGAGAATATGCCTGGTCTTTTCGATATGTTATGTTTCTGTTTAACTTTGATTCAAAGAATAAGTTAAACAAAGACGCAAACAGACCAGGCATATCTTCATCATACTGTATAACACGTTGTTTGTATAATTGATTGCTAATAGATTGCGTATTCATCAATTTACATTGATTAAACAACTTAATTACTATCGACTTTCATGCAAATAAATTTCTTTTAAATTTATCTATAATATTTTGTATTTGTTAATTTACTAAACTTAAATTTTGAACTTCGTTTTAATCTAAATGTTTAACAATTATGCAATCAAGACAACGAACAATGTACAATTGTCCAAAGTACATTTTATAAGAATACTTTTAAATGACAAAAATCGGACATATAAAGCAATTTTGTTTCAACATTTAAAATCGAAATTTTACATAAAAATTTTAAAAAACGCAATACTTCACTATTCATAATACAAGTTATCAACTATTGTTTTTCTCTTTTGTTAATTTTGTTTTTAAATAAGTTTTTACAAATATATAAAAAAACATGCTTCACTGTCACGTAATATTAGATTAAAGAAAACTTCGATAAGGTTAATTATATACATTAGTTGCAAATAATTTCTAAATTTGCATCAACTGAAACAACTAAAAATCATTTCACATGACACATTTTTTAATTTCCACTGTAATCAACTTTGTCAAACAAAAAGCACGTTATGCGTAAAGTTAAACTTTTAGTGCGTAACATTTTTTCGCTGTTTTCAAAAATGTTAAGTTTCGTATGAATGAGATGAGCGACATCTGTCTGTGATAAATCCTGAAACGAGACATAGTGTAGATTGAAAATTGGCGCGTTAAACACATGTGAAAGAAATCACCGAACACCCACATAATCACTCGATCACGGCGTAATCTCACGAGGCGTTCAGGTCGCGGACTGAACACGCTAAAGACGTCGTGATATGTGAGCGACGTACCCCACATACGTTACTACGGCTTCTTCTAGTGGGGATGCTTTCCTACACGCGTTCTTAGGGACATTTTCTAAATTCATCTTTGGTCTTGACAACTTTTTTTACCGAAGCACACGCGAATCACGTAACGTTTCCTTTGCATTTTGTCATTGAGAAACATCAATTATATTCATTCAACGACGCTTTCGAAAACAAAAATTATTTATAAAGACAGCCGCTCTTGCATGTAAAACTGTGTTGAGAAAAAAATCATGATGACAAATTGTTTATTTGTATTTAAAATTAATGTAGGAAAGTTACTTCTTTTATTTAAATAATAGCATCTTATTTTTTGTACAAAATATACGCTTTATTTAGAATATAATAACAAATTTATTTAATTTATTTAAAACTATCTTTAATTTATTTTATCTCTTTTTTTTAATTTTGAATTTAATTTTAGTGATGAGATCTTTTTGGATTATTTCTAGTTAAAGAAAGAACACGTTGATACATTTTTGGTTAAAATATAAAAAATTGAAATCAAATATGTCATCAATTTAAGTGAAAAGGTATAGTATCAAAAAAACACAGAAACGAACTAAGTTAAATCGAGTTTCAAGCGGATCATCTGAAACCAAAGTCAATCCACTTAATAAATTAAAAGTAATTAAATTGACAGCAAAATGAAATTTATTTTTAGATCATTAGATCGTTTCAATAGAATATAACGGCCAATAATGGCGGAAATTTCAATTCGTATAACCGATATTATTAATTTATATGACAAGAAATGGCTTAATATTTCACGACTGTGTGTGAAATTTTAGCTCGAAATTACATGCAGAAAAGATATATTCTTACGCAACTGCTGTTATTGAATAAACTGCGGCTTTACTCAAAACGTATAAATAATAAATTTTATTAATTACTTGTTGGTTCTTAATATAAGTAATCTGTAAGAAAATTTACTTGTTGTATAATTTGTTGTTAAAATTAGATATAAAATAAACGATTTTCTATGATGATATAAAATAATTTATCAATCTAATAAATTCTTTTTTCATACAAATGAACAACACATTCTTTGTCACATCAAAACAGAAAAGCAATTTTAATCTTTTTTCTTTTTTCAAAATCCTTTTGCGGATTATATTAATTATTAAACAAAATGTAAGTTAATATGAGAAGTAATATATGCAGGTAATGTAATGCGAAGTTGAAAGTATATTTTTTTAAATAGTTTTTGTTTTAAGTCAGAGCGTAAATTATAATTTATTGCTATTTTTATGATTCTTGAAAAGAAGAAATTTTATTTGAATGCATCATTTTTACATGATAATTATAAAAATTAATCTGATGAAATTATTAAATACTGGCGTAAATGACATGCACAATTTGGAAACAATTTCTTTGTCAAACATTGACAAACATAATTAATATGTGTACAAAAAATTTACTGCAGTATTATTATGCACTGATAATTAATCACTTACACATGATTGGTGATGTAATCATCTTGCAATTTACGAATTCGTGAAATTTGACATTTATTGCACTATAACGCGCAATAATTGCTTTGTATTCTTAATAATTGTATATTCTGAAAGGTTGATTGATTGCTAAAATTTGTATTTCAGAAAAATGTATTATTCTATGATATTTGATTTAATAGTATTTTGTTATTATTATATCTTGAATATATAAAATTTCCATTGAAACTACAATTTTCCCTTTAAATCTAAAATCGTTGAAATTTAAAATATATTTCCTTAATTTGTCAATTTATTTAACTTAAACATTTGTCGTTAAATGTTGTTGAAAAATACGATCGCAATAAAACGTCAACATTGAATGTGAATATCGAATTTTAATTTACAAAATATATATCGCGAAACGTAAACTAGCGCGGATCGATGTGTGCGCAGTGTTGCGATAAGAACTACACTTCGGTTTGGAATGGTACTCAATGTTACGCATTTACGATTCAAGATATCGTACGTAAAATACTGCGGATCGCATTTCCGTTTCTTGCGCGCGAAATATAAGTGCAATTCCTCGCGTGTTCTTCTATTGCGCGTATCGTCGTAAGTTTTTCGACGTAAATAAAGTTGGCCCCCTACACCTTATTCAATTACTATAGTTGAATAAGCAATGATTGATATTTGGCGTCTTTGAAGTCACGAACATGATGGACTTTGAATGGCAAATCAATTCGCAACAGTCTTTCGGATTTCTCTTCATCGTATAATGAGTTATCGGTTCTGGCTTTTCATCACTTTAAACCGTTTGCTGACTCGGGCAGTAAAAAAGTACGCCCTCGTCCTAGATTTTGCGCGAAAAAAAAGTTTTGGATGTCAACGAAATTAGTGGGCAATACTTTGTTCGGCTAGTGAATGCATAATTTTCCACTTCTCTGATTGAATTTCCATTGACATTATTTTTTACTTTGGTGGTTATTTTATCTTCGTCATTTCAAATTATTCCTCCATTTTAAAGTTATTAAGTTATTACGTTTGAAATAAATGGCTATTATGAA
>JABFPJ010004055.1:0-14669 GCA_022817425.1 Gryon sp. ZL-2020
GGAATTTTAAGTAAATTTTACTATTTTCATTTCGTAAAATAGAATTCAACATTTAAAAAAACTCCCTCTCTGAGTTTCGAACTCGGTATCTGCTGTTTCCTAATGAGATATCGAGATACTTTACGGTCGCGGCTAACTCGACTGACTGTCGGTAACGTTGTTTTTTGTTAGTTAAAGTATGACAGCGTGAAATATAGGTAAGGTTAAAATTTACTGAGCAACTTAGTAAAAATTCATCAATATTTCGTAAAAATTCATCAAAATTTCGTAAAAATTCATCAAATTTGTGCAAATTTTACAAAAAATTCTTAAATTTTACTAAAAAACAGATACTGTCACACAATTACTCGTATTCTCAGTAATATTTACTAACCTATTTCTATGCGTGCAAATGACATAATACAGCTTCATTTCCATTTACTTTATACTAATATTATCATTACTTTACACTCGGAGATAGACTCAATTTTCATAAATAAATAAATACGTTGAGATAAAGTAAAAATATATGTAGTTATTTTAACTAAACCAAATATTATAAATATTTATTAAAATACTTAAAACACATTCTAAAATGTAATTCATGTAAATATTTGTATTTTTTATGATATTACGTCTTCAAATTAAATTTTTTTTTTTAATTCAATTAATAAATGTATTGATCCTTTTTGCTAAAAATGCTTGTTAACAAAACCATTTGTTCCATTAATTTTTTCATTTGTTATTCGAATTAAGATTCAGCTGTGAATTTGAGAATAAAATATAAAAGTTTGCCGCACCATCACTAATGCCAAGATTGAAAAATTTTTGCAGTGACGAAGCAGCGAAGCAGACCGACGCAGACACACAAGACAGCTTGATTTAAACAATTCGTTCGAGTTCTAGCTACGGTTTTCTAGTGACGTTTTACCTTCTTGCGCCGACACTCGTGTTATTCTTTTCGAGATATGCTTGAGTCATCGCCTACCATTATTAATACAATGAAAATCACCGGCTTGAGAAATTCTTGAATGTAAGTCGCGACCGGTTTATATATATCTATATATACATATACACAAAACCAGTGTCGCTCTTGGGAATGAAAAAAGTGTTGTAACTGTAATAAAGACAGTCGTAGTTCATTTATTCAGCCTTCGAGAAGTTGAACAAAAAAAAAACGAAATTGGCTCAAGTTCTGAAGAAGCTGTCAATAGTCGAGTTAGAAAGACTATTTTATTTTATTGTGTACAAACAATTTTCTTTTTGTTTGTATTATTTTAGCGCAGATGAATTGAAACAAAATTGTTCTCCTCATTTCATTTCTGTATTTCTTATTTTTCCTAAATTACATTTGTAAATATGTAAAAAAAACTATTTTAAGTATTCATATATTTTTTTTTTTACAAATATATTATATGAAAAACAAAGAAAACAAAATTATCAAATTTCTAATCATCACATAGTAATTCTACATTTGGTTTGCAGATGGCGCGCAAGGAAATCAACAAAATGCTAACTTCAGAGTTGTCAATATTGGCAACACGCTGAGATTCTGTCAATGGCACTGGAAGAATTCACGGAGATTATTAGAAACCGTGGAGCTCCTGTGTCATACACAGCATCTAGCAATTCAACGATTACAATATTGGACGAACTATAGTAACTGCACCATAAGGAGTTAAAATTTGAAACAACAAATGAAGAAGATAAAATTAAGAATATATTTTCCAACGAGGAGTTACAGTTTGAAAACATTCGTTCAGCAAAAAGTCAAATATAAGAAATGTATAACAAGGAGTTAAAATTGTAAAAATGTTCAATGAGGAGTTAAAATAAAAAAATTGTTCGACGAGGAATTACAAATGAATAAAATACATTGCGGAGTAGTTTTAACGGAAATATAAACTCGACTTAAAGGTCGTAACAGTTCGCGAAACAAAGGTCGACGATATAAAGATATGTGGCGGAAATTATGCGATTCCTGCCATAAATTCTGGCAAAGTCACATTAATCCAATCGTATATAAAAACAAAACATTTTCATCCAATTAAGGGAGCCCTTGATCTTCACGTTCTGTTCTTTCTCACAAGTATTAATCTAAGTGTACATCTCTTTCTCACAAGTCATAATCAAAATACATAAATCCACTCATTTCTCACAACTTACATACTCTTTTTGCACAATTTGTATCATATAAAATAGTATTTCAAGATTCCAAATTTGATCGACGATAAACATCTTTACATTTTGATAAATTGTTTTAAATTGTATGATTTGTATAATTGAGTAATAATGTTAGAATAAACAGATTATAAACTAATTCTCAATATGTACAATGAACTTATTTACTGTATCAAAATGTATTAACAACATTTTGTAATGCACTGTACGTGTAATCATATACGTAATTACTTGAATTAAACATGATTAAATTATTAAATTGTTATGCGTAATTAACATTGTTTGTTATATATTACATAAAATACGTAATGCACTCACGAAAAATTAAATTACCTACAATTGTGCATTAGTGTTTTCATACGACTGGTAACAAGCAATGTGAAATGTTATTGTGAAGTATTATTACTAGAATTCTAATTGATAGTAACTCTTGTAGTATTGACGTTTATATTCGCTCATTTTATACAAAATGATATAATCGTTGCAAATTGTATGAATTTTCGCTTGAAAAGTTCGTTTTATCTTCCATATATTCCTAATGTAATTTCCTCGTCGCAAAACTGTAAAAATGATTTTTCTTCTTTTTTTTAACTCCATGATAAATAAAATTAATGATCTTTCTAATGAGGATTTTATTAGCTTTTTAGAAAATTGTAGTTTCATCGTTCGATATAATAACATTAAAAGAGTTAGAACTTTCATTTGAAAACGAGTTCGAGTTCAACGGTATTGAAAAACTGAAAAATCCGCGGAAAACAGGTATATAAAGTTTTTCAAATTTTTATTACTTCAAGTTCTGTGTAAATGACGGGATTTCGTATCGATATATAAAAATAACGCGGTTTTTATACTGATAATAAAAGTGAACGAATGTGTGATTATTGTTGTTGTTCTTGTTGTAGTATTATGATGATTATTATTAGTATTATTATCGCTCATATTTTCTAATAATTAATGTCAAGTTGTAGAATTTAAAAAAATAGTCTTAAATAATATTTCAAAATATGATATTTTCTTGTAAAATAAATTTGAAAGAAAAGGAATCGCAATTGAACATTTTCTTTTAATCCCTAAAAACTTTTACTTCAAATTTGTTATTTAAATTTTTTTCTTGTTCATTTGCAGTCATTTTTCACTACATTAAGTAAATAAAATGTGATAAAATGTGGATTAATAAAAAGCTTTTTTTCTGTGGAAACGCAAAATTGATTTGTAGGAATATGTTTTCCCATTAAGGTCATTGAACATTGACCCACACTGCTAACCTTTTCAATGAATCTGCAAACGCTGCCTACGTGAAAGTATAACCGAGAGATATTACTAATAATACCTCGCAGCAGAACAATCCGTAGAACGAGTATACTACGATCCAAGATAACGCCACGATGTAGAATATTAGCAACGCAACGAATGTTGAAAAAATCAACTTTATTTCGAATAAAATCATATAATTGTCTGTGCATCGATATAAGAAAATGTTATGTCTTGTATGTAGATGAATCATCGGTTAATAATGTACTTTAAATCATAATAATGTGATATGTGTATGTAAATATATATTTTTATAATAATCAAAAATCATATATGAATAAATAAAATATAAGAAATAAATTTGTTTAAAAATAAAAAAATAATAATTTTATAATATAATTTTATTTTTGTATAAAAACAAACGATTTTTCATAGTGTTAGTTAAATTCAACTAATTTCGCAATATTTTTATAGAAATGATTATTTGTTGTACATTAAATATTTAAAATAATTGGATGTTAAAATTGTATTGTGATCTTGATAAAGCCGAATTAGGTATTATCATTGTTAATAATAAAGATTAATACACGATGAACACATTGCGGTTATTATTTCTCCCTCCGTGCAATGCGTCTAATTGCGTTGTCTAATTATAGGACATGCTGCCTTATAATCAGACAAGTCGCTAACGTTCAAAGAAAATATATTATACTTTACATAGTTTATCCTTTGCTGCATTTTTGCGTGCAAGAACTTACTTGCAATCATTTTTTGCATACACTTTATATGATGTGATGTGGATGTGTTTTAATTTATTGTTTTTTTTAATATTTTACTGAACAATATTAAAATTTCCACAGTTTATGTAAAAAAAAATAAACACATTAGTTTTGTAAATGTTGTATACAAAATTGTGTAAGATTGAGATTATTGATTTAATTTTATTTAAATGTATGATTATTTTTGCATTTCTCAAAAACGATTTTAATTTTACATTACAAAATAGTTTAAATTAATTTAATGTAGAAAATTGCCGATTTCAGATTTGACGAATGATATTATTTTAACGGAAGAGGAAAATGTATAATTCAGCATATAAAGAGTGAACAATTTCGTAAGTGCAATTATAATCAATTCGTTATATTATAAAGCGATAAAATGCGGTGTAAGTATATAATATCGCATTAATATTAATCAATCTAATTACAGCTGCGCTTCACAATTTTAATGTGATTATGAAGACATATATATATATATATATTAATCCAACAAAAAATTCTCTTTATTTATTAATTCACGTTTCTTTTTAATTTAAAGAATAAAATAATGATAAAAAATAAATAAAAAATGCAACTTTCACAGTTCGTTCACATACGTCGAATATTTCCAGGAAGTTAAATACAATTATTTTATTATGAAAAATGAAAAAAATGAAACAAAGCAAAATTGAATATAGTCATTTGTATATTCTTTCTAAATGAAGAATGATGAACTGTTTTATAATTTTGAGTTTAAAATGTTGATTCCATTGGTATATTGAAAATATACATGTCAATGAAATACCAAAATGCATAATCAACATTTTCATCTGTTTGATATCAATAATTGAATCAGTATTATTTTAATTAGTTCTAACAATTCAATTTCAATTTGAATATTTGATAATTAGAAGTTTGTATAAACATCGTAAAAGCTATTGAGACATTATTTTATTGAATGTATTATGTTTAAAATAATTGCGGGCAAAATTTGGCTCAAAATTATCCGCGTTTGCAATTTTTGTATGCAAATGAGTTCTACTTAGTATGAACAGTGGGTT
Source organism: Gryon sp. ZL-2020 (assembly GCA_022817425.1). Classification (NCBI taxonomy): domain Eukaryota; kingdom Metazoa; phylum Arthropoda; class Insecta; order Hymenoptera; family Scelionidae; genus Gryon; species Gryon sp. ZL-2020. Next base: position 5,231 of record JABFPJ010004055.1, read on the forward strand.
TGCACTTTTACTATTCTACATGCAATAATGACTTTATTAATACAATGAATACATTGATATAGAAATTAAAGTGCATTTCTACAAGTCTTCATCATAGTAACGTATTTGGATATAATTATAATGAAAATGTACGTTTATTTAATTTAAAGTTACGAATTAAATGAATTTACAGCATTCATTTAAACTATATTTTACATTTAATTCTAACTAAATTTATTGTGATTTATTTTTATTATTGTAGTTTATTATCGCTGTTTCTTAACGTTATCAATCAATTTTATTTCTTTTTCTTCGTTTTATCTTCAAATAAAAATTGCAATAAATCAAATTAATTTTTGCGAATTATTTTTTCTTCACTTTTTAGCGAATAAGTAATTTGTGCACTTAAAATAACTATGCCATATTTATTTACAACATCAAAGCCACCATTTATTACAGATATTTCATACTAAGTCATTGCATACCAAACATTGCAAATTTATTCGAATAATTGAAAAATAATAAATGCTTTTATGAATTTGATAAATTCTAAACATTTTCGCGTTCCAGTGGAAAAAAAGGAAAAGCTATTACCAGTTGTAACGAAATAAATCTCAACAGATTAAAATATATATAATAGAAATCAATCATGCTTTCGCTTCACGAATTTTATGTAATATAAACAATTTATATTTTCTATTTACGTTTTTGTAAATCATGTATATACATATATTTTAATGCCATAAGAAATGCGTGTAATTTGTATGTAGAACTTGATATTGTGAGCTGAACTAACAGGCATAAATTTGTGTTTTAATCGTGATACGAATTTTAGGAATACGCAAAGAATATTTAATTTGACGACAAATATATTAAGATAATAGTTTACAACAGATTTTGTAACTCTTTGATCTATATTCTGAGTGTTTTAATAGTACAATAAAATATTTATGAACAAAGTTTAAGAGACGGCATATCATTATAAATTAACAACTGCAATAAATTTATTATGATATTCTAAATTTATTTATACTTGATTGCTGTTTATATCATTCTGCAGTATGCGAAATGACGTCCCCATGCCACTTTGGACAAAAAGTTTGTTTTTAATTTTGCCAGAAAGTATCGATTTTTAAAAATGAAATAAAAATGAAATTTCATGAATAAAAAATGTTTGCGCAATACTAATCCAAAGCGAGTTTATAACATTACTGGGTATGCAAAATAACGTCGATACCATTTTAGACGATTTTGCAAAAATTGTGCTTACACTAATTTTTAACGTATCGATTTTAACGAAATACGGAAACATTACATTTCACAAGAAAATTTGTTTGCGCAAAACTCGAAAAAAGCGAATTTATATAGCTCCGGGGGATTCAAAATGATGTTCCGATGTCATTTTGGACGATTTTGCAAAAAAAATTTTTTTTTCTGAATTTCACCATAAAGTAACGATTTCTAAAAGTAACATAAAAATTAGAATTAAAGGCTATATTTCAGATAAGGTTACCTTAATCTTGAATGTGTCCTGAAACCAGGATTACCTGCGACTTTCCCAGATCGTGGTTTTTCCGCTGGTTGTGGTGCTTTTAAAACTTGAGGTGGTTGGGGAATCTTATTTGGTGCTAGTCGAGTTGTGACTACATCATTGTTCATGTCGTCCTCCAGCTCTGGTGGTTTAAAGTTATCGGAAAAATAGATGCGGGTTTTACCGGTCGATCGTAACGAACACATACTTCACTTATTTTTACACCGCACATACTTCACTTTCATAGTACCAATAGATCGAATATTTTCTCATCTCTGGAGATCGCTTGAAAAAGTTCATCGTGGAATAATTGCAAAAGCTCTTTGACTTCGTCATGATCTTCGATCATGAAAATTTCTTTCTCACCGTGTTGTGTCCTACCGATTAGACGAAGATTTTTGTAGTGCTGCCAAAGTTTGCATATGAAGTTGGCAGAGTCATCAAAATCCCTGATGATTCTGCGAATAAGAAATTTTCCCAGCAGGTGAAGTGTCTCACCATATAAAATTTCGGCGATTGTTGCTTCTAAATCTTCTTTTTAAGCTGTGCGAATTCCTAGGAATACTTTTGGTAATGTCTCTGTCTAGCGGGTTGACTGTTGATATTTAATGGCTGCCTTCAGTTGACGATGCAGGCGTTCATCCATTACGTTCGCTGCCGGATTGTTGACGGTTGTTCGAAGATGAGTGGTTCCTAGTAGATTGTTGGGACTATGGGTGGGTTGAAACTAGAGGTGGGACTCGAACTGCCAACTTTAGTCTGCAGTAATTTGCAGTGGTTTACAAAATCGTGCAATCCATCCATTGTTGAATGCACGGGCATTTTCTCTAAGGAAGCACTGGAAGAATAAAAGTCTCCACTTCCTGGTGCTATAGAGGGATTGTCTCTCAGACCAACGTGAGTAACTGTCCACACATAAGTAACCCTGCGAATAAGGAATAATTACCAGGTCGTTCCCAACTCGTTATTGCAATATTTATTGCAATAACGTAATAATATAATAATATATCCAACGGTAAATTTCAAAGCGTTGCAGACTAGAGACAGGTCCACGTCCAATTTAGAATAAACCAGGGGCGTTGTGGTTGCCAATGTTTCCTTAACCTGGCTAAATACTTTCTCATTACTGTTGTTCTAGTTGATTAACGCCTTGCCCTTGATATTGTCTTTGATCACGTGGTTTAATAGTGCCTGAATCAGAGATGCATTAGGTATGACTCTTCAGTAAAAATTTAACGTATCCAAAAACTAACACTTTTTCGGAAAGAGGTTTACTGCCTTGGTTCGAAATCAAATAAGCTAGAAACTGCATTTTTAATTTCCCGAAGTGTTACTTTCTTGAATTTATATATGTATGTATATGTATAACATGAGTCGTTCAAACAGTATGTGGAGATGGTTTAGATGTTCCTTTTATTCTAGAGGTAGTAGTGTTGTCTGCGTAGTACCTCATCTATAAAACGTTGGACAGTTTGAGTGGTATTCCTTAAACCAAAGCACATGGCCATAAATTCAAAAAACCAGCAGATGCAGTTAATCAATATCTTTTTTATACCCTCTCGAGCCACTGGGATTTGGTCGTATGCTCACACCAGATCAACCGACGAAAAAGTTTTCTTGTTTCTCAAGAAGTGCGTGAAGTCCTGGATGTGTCGCACTGGGTAACAATCGGAAGTGGTGTGTGCGTTTAATGCCTAATAGTTTCCGCACGGTTTTCATTCGTTTTGTTTTTACGGCGCTTGATAAAGTGGAGATGCCTAACTGCTCTTCTAAATACCCATCTACGACATAGACTCGAACTCACGCTTCGCAGCGATGAAAAGATCATGCTCCAAGCGTCGTGGTTCTGCTGCCCCGGTGGTTCTGGTTTCGTACTGCGTTTAGTTTGAGTCCACGCACCAACTTTCGCGAATATACAAACAACTCGGCACTAGTGGTTCTCGCCCTCGGGCGGTTTTTGTTACAGGTGGCTCAATGCGCAATATACGTGCTGTGCATTGTACATTGTGCTGCGCAATATACTTGGTGTGCTTGATACTTTTTACAACAATTTTTGCTTGTGGATTAATGCACTTGGCTTGAAGCATGCTTGTGGTTTTTGATTGAGATTGCTTGCTATTGGCCGATTCCGTCTGCACTGATATCTCATTTGACAGGACGTTGCACGTAAGACTTCATTATCAGCTGCTATATGAGAATGATAACCGGCGTATGCTGTCACCTATACACCTGTCAACATTGGTCAATGCGGACGATTGTCGCCCGAAATATTGCGACAAATTCGGCTTGCATATCGTTTGTATTACCGTTTACTCATATATTTATTCATTAACTTCAACTATTATGCTTGTTGATGTTTTTTGTATGTATATTTATATTTCAACTGGCATCTTGAGTTGTAAAGTTGAGTAAACGAGATAAATTTCATATGCATCTGATCAAATAATTTGTTAATTTGAGTTGAGAATTATATCATAAATATTGTAATTATAGTCTATAAATTATTTAACATTGTAAATTTGAATTGTTGTGTATAATGCTGATGATTGAAAGCTATTGATTGATACATCGCAGATCTGTTGCTACAGTTATTGAATAATTGATAAATGCACTGTAGTCGGTAATGCAGAACTCTGCTTTATATACTCGTATCATATGTTATGTGAATTTTTCATTGTAATTTTGCTATGAATTGTTAATTTATGAATTTATTATTTAAAATCAGTAGTTGCTATTGTATTTAGTAATATATTCATTATTTTTATTATTTTTTGCATAAATATAATTTTGTAAAATAACTTACTCGATAACTTGCTATTATCTGGCAAGCAATATATCAAAAATTCTTGTAATAATCGTCGTTATTTATTGTCATCGATAGTTGTGATTCAATTATTATTTAATATTGTGATATTGCTAGATTTACTTTGCGATCCGTTGTGATATTCGGCATTTCGATAAGCTATTTGTTTGCTCGTTTATATGCAATGTCTAACAACTGTGCCAAATGCAAAAAATATTGTTAATGAAAGCTTCGATTGCCCAATTTGTACATTGTTTTATCATCCGGGCTGTGCAGCAAATAGCACGATTAATATTTATGGTCGTGATATTGACGCTTGCAATCGATGCATACGTGATGAGACAAAACGTAGACTTGAAAGTCAAAACACCCGAACAACATTTACTACGCGTGTACAGGACACTGTTGTACCAGAAGTTTGTCTCGATATGGCTGATGCATCTGCATTATCAACAGGTGTTTTAGATCACAATCAATTGGTAAATCTGATATTGTCGGTTAAAAGTGATGTCAAAGGTATACCTGCGCTTATGAATGAATTCAAGGATTTGAGACAGCACATGTCTTTGATTCAGGATAAGCTAGACAAAGTACTGGCTCAATGCAATGTCAATACCACCCAAATCAAAGCACTTGACCTTGAAGTAACAGCTATTGATACAAGGTTATGTAGCGTGGAAAATGATATTAAGTCGGGATCTAACGTTAATGCTAATGAGCTCCGTAACTCCATCAAGCGTGGTTTGATCTTTTCGATGCATCGAGCTTGTGAAATTGTTATCATTGGTCTCCCTGATGCTCTGCTTCGAGATGCTGGAGAAACTTTACCATCGTTGGCCAGATTGTTAAATATATCGTTTGAAATGGCATGTCGCATATACCAGGATTATTCGAGCCAAAAACAGCAGCCGAGGACTATTGTTAGTACGCTTTATCTCACCGGATTTCAGGATCACGTGGCTTAAAGCTAAAAGGACCAGAGGCGATCTTAAGTGTAGCCACATTGTACCTACTTTGCCAGACAACTGATGATTGAGATGACTCTCGCTGATTGATTTACATCAATCAGCGAGAAACTATCCAGGAACGACGTGTATTCATGGAAGCAAAACAGTTTGCCGAATCAAACAACTACCACGCCTGCTGGATATCGGATGGAAGGATTTTCTTCAGGAAAACACCTGGTGGCAGAATTTTACTGTAAACGTCGATAGCATCCTCTGCATCTACGTCAGAGGATGCGGTGGTTGATATGGACACCTCCGTGTCGCTACTTTCAACATCCAACACTCAGATGAGTAGCTCCGCTAATAGGCCCTCTTCTGATTGACTTTTACATGCGATTCAAGCGCGTCCGGCTAACAATTTGGTTCGAATATGCCACTTGAACGCCCAATCACTATTGTGCTCATCACACTTGTTTGATTTTCGTGCATATTTTTCTCATCATTTTTATCATATTATCGCAGTCTCGGAAACATGGCTCCATCCCGGAGTGAGCAATGCAGCTGTCGCTCTTCATGGTTACTCCTTACTTCGTCATGTTCGCTCTGGACGAAATGGCGGTGGTATTGAATTATTTATTCATCGAAGTTTGTCTGCGAAATTGCTAGTGAAATCCACACATGATGATCTTGATCCTAGCGAATTCATGTTTATCGAAGTCGACTATACACCCGAAAAGATGATGCTCTGTGTTTTGTATAGGCCACCGAATCACAACATTTCAAGTAATTTTCTTGCGAAACTGGAATCATCGATGGAAGACTATCGGAACATATTATTACTTGGTGACTTTAACATCAATACGTCTACTTCAAACTTTCTAGTGGACCAGCTGCTTCATTTCATGAATGTTAATGATCTTCACCAGCTCAAATTTGGACCTACGCAACACACCACGTACTCGAAGACGACAATTGATCACTGCTTTGTAGACGACATAATATACTTACGAGTTGAACGTTTATTGAGTGGTACCCTTTTCTGTTTACATAAACGTATTCCGGATGGACTTCATCTTCAATTTTAGGTGGATAAACTGCAACGTGGGTACAATCGATACACCCAATAGCTAGTATCCCATGTCTACGGTAGAAACTAAAATGAAATCAATGAATCAGTATTAATTTACAAATCAAGTACCTGAATGATGGATACAGCAGTATTTAAGCGTAGCATTTATAAATACATTGAAGGAAGAAAATCAATGCAATTATACATCAAAATGTAAAGAAATTATTCTTCCCCCCTCTAGTATATATCAACTGATATACTTTTGATAATAGTCAATAACACTATACTATAATAATATGTACACTATTAAATGGATATAAATATAATGTTTCATAAATATAATGTTTTATAACTTTTTCAGCAATTATATAATTGATTAACTATATTTATTGCACTTGATAAAATCCGAATTGCACAGTTTTTACTTTGGTTTAAATCAGTCATCCATCATTAATGTCAATATATTCGTTGCTCTGAAATTTGCTCAAACGTGCGTGCGCACCAGTGTTGCCAGTTTGGTCGCAAGACCGTCTCGCATACGTGCTGTTCACGGTTGGTTCAAAAATTCAGCCCTTGGTTTGTTATCATGTCCCGGTTAGTCACTTTCTCAGTAATCGATGTGCAAGAATTTTCTGATACACTGGAAATTGCGTCGCTAGTATGTCAAAAATATCACGTAAGAAAATATAACGGGTTAATCAATTAAACTAAAGTTTGATTTAATACAACTTACATTGCTCACTGTACAAATGATCACCTCGGATTCACCACTTTAGTGAATGGTTTGAATAAGATTCACAATCACTATTAACACATAAACTTTATTAAATGAAAAACAATATGAAAAACTACAAAATGATATGTAACAAAGAAATGAAGTTAACGCGTATATAGTTGGAGCCAGAAAGAGAATGAGTAACTTCGACGCTGGAAAATACCTGAGAAGGAAACTTAGGGTTTTCCCAGTGCTGTCTTCACTAGTACCCAAAAGAAATATAAAAGTATATCTTTTTGGGTAGTTGTGATTACATCACCCGGGCAGATGTTCACGTTAACACACATTTTTACTTAACCCAAGATGATACAACCCAAGTATTCATATTCCTTTATTTATTAATTTGTTATCACATTTCACCAATTCAATTTATTTAAATGATTTACACTGAACGCCGCATTAACAAAATATGATAAATTCGAATTTTACCAAACAACTTTTTCAGCGCAAAACTCATGAAAAACGTGCTTATATCACTCCGGGGGATACAATATGTCGTCCAGATGATATTTTCGACGATTTTGCGGAATTTGTGGTTTCACTAAATTTTGCCACAAAAAAGTACAGATTTCCAAAGAGGATTAAGATCCAATTTTACGAAAGTATTTTTGTCAATATGATGTCCTGATATGATTTTGTTTTTTTGAAATATTGCGTGAAAACATTTAAACTTCCTAAACAATATAATAATGCATAAAACATATGAAATTTTGTGAAGAAGTGAAAAATTACGAAAATATTAAAGTTTTTTTAAATTCACTCAAAAAGTACACGTCGGGTAAAATTGCGATACAAATTCTTACAATCTCGATATATTTTTACTATACTGTCTAAGAACGTGGGGATAAAATTCAAATATAATAAAGTTTACCATACTGTCTCTAAATTATTATTATATTTTTTACTTTATTAAAAATTATACCCTAATACCATTATATATTTCATAATATAACGGTCACCCATCTATGTACTGTCCATTGCTGCTGTTGCTTAGCTTGAAGTATCAGCTGATGCTTCCGCTCGTGCGCCACCTAGAACGTCGACGTATCATCCAAAGCATCTTGGCCGTTTTATTTAGTTAATACTCACAGTAAATATGAAAGCCATACATTTTATGATATAGTATTGTAAAATTGATTCGTCTAGCTACTTTTACCATACTGTATGAAAAAAAGAGCTTACTGTGTTATATTGTTTGAGTCATTATGTTATAAATACACTTGAAAATATAGTATAAAATATCAGAAAATCGCTGTTGTCCCTTGTTTGTTATGCAGTATAGTAACTTTTATGCAAATTTTCCGGACGTGTAAAAAATTTTTGCAGAAGAAATAATGAAAATACAGCGAAAATAATAATAAAATACGCGAAATCAATCTGGAGATAACTGTGTCTGGGGTCAGTCGATATCCATCTTTCTATGAAATCCGTAAATAGTACATAGTTCAACAGAATTGGTTTAAACTTCATGACTACTTACTTTGTTGAAATGTCAAGGCTGTTCGGAAGAGAGCTCTCGATGAAAAGTATAGAGTTAATCAATTAATCAAACTACGTTTGATGAACAAGATGGACTACACTTACATTATTATTGTTGATTATTGGATAGTGTTAAATACACTTGTCCATAAATGTACTATTAATTTGTTGTTTGAACATTATTCTTTTAACAATGAATTATGCTTGTAAGGTACACTTTGTCATGAAATGAAATGAAAATACCAAGAACTTTGTTATCTAATGTCCACCTTTTGAATAGTCAGAAGTTCGACAGTAGAGAAGCAGATCATCCAGAAGTGTAGATCCCAATTTATGTAACGTAATTGTATTTAACACTATCCAACAATAAAAAATGTAAAACGCTCGCCTGATCCCAAAGTCAACCGAATCAAAACCGTGTTCAGCGTCAGAGTGGGCCAATATTGATATTTCTTCAATTTAGATCCGGAACGCAGTTCCATCACAATTTCCATGTAAAAAAACTGTAAAAATGAGGGTGAACGTATTAAAATCGAATAATTAATAATGCAATACGACAATAAACAATTATGCTTACTGAAAATAAGGAGTACTATTGTAAAATAAATAGAAAATGAATGTGGTAAAACGGGAAGACTTAGGTTACGTGGTTTCTATACGAATCCCTACACGCATAGAAATAGGTAAGTAAATATTACTGAGAATACGAGTAATTTTGTGACAGTGGAATTTTAAGTAAATTTTACTATTTTCATTTCGTAAAATAGAAATTCAACATTTAAAAAAACTCCCTCTCTGAGTTTCGAACTCGGTATCTGCTGTTTCCTAATGAGATATCGAGATACTTTACGGTCGC
>JABFPJ010004056.1:0-14664 GCA_022817425.1 Gryon sp. ZL-2020
GTGTAATTTAGATATGGACCAAAGAAATTTGAGTGAATTTTATGTTTTATACTAGAAAGTTGTACAAAATATAACGTATTTAGTTTGGAAATTACAAATGTTCAACAAAGTTCAATTGACAAGCCTAGTTCAAAGATATTTAATTAAAAAATTAGAAATATTTCAATTAAATTGAAATAAGTTCATTTAAATTGTATATTGAAATAAATATCACATGATTCATTTATATTTAAAATTATCTAATAATAAATACATGATTAAAAAATAAATTGAATCATAGATACATTTAGAAATTATAGAGAATTTTCAATAGTTATTTAATATTATTATATCATAAATAATTGATTTTAAATTATTGAGCGTTTGTATAAAAAATGAATATTAAAATAATGAAGCTACGTTAAAAACATTAGACGTCCGTTAAAATTTAAAATATCTCTCTTAAACAAAATACAAACTTTTCTATTATCAATATATATAAAATCTCTTCTAAATATTGCTAAATGTTTCTTTATTGAAACTATTGAAATTCGTTAAACATATTTGTAAGAAATTATTATTTAATATTTTATATACAATCCAAGACCTTTACAAAATACTATAAATTACATTTGATAAATTAATTTATTTTAATTTTTTATAACAGTAGTTCGTTTTTGTAAAAAATATGGAATCTTGACAATTCTGAATTGTCAACTTTTTTCCTATAATAATATATAATATCATTACTCTATATTTTATTTAAATAAATGTTATCGTTGTGTATTTCTTTATAAATTTTTTCTAGTAACAACCATTTTTAATTGAAATCTATCCGAAAAGGAAAAACGCTTCTATAAAAGACGATACGAAGTTACATTTTCGATAAAAAGTTTGTATCTTTTTTACTATCGCCTATTGTGATATACAAATCAAAACTATCTTTCATTTTTCTATTCTATTTCTGAAAACCGATTTCCAATTGTATATTTAAACTATGCAGACATTAGTGATTAGAGTTAATGTATCTGTTGAATAATATATATACTCTACTAAAAACGAAATGTTTACTTTAAATATGGTATTTATACTGAATTTATCTATGAAACTTTATTCTTGGTAATCCGTCTACTCATATATAAATTTACACATTTCAAAGAACCAAACTGTTTTTTCCTTTTTTTGTAACTAGATTTATAAACTATAAAAGTAAAAACGAATTTAAAATTCTTACGACTTAAAAGCTATATACTACGAACTACTATAATTTATATATTTACACAAAATATACAAATTTATCTCAATGTACGTATCTATACATAAATGTGTGTTTGCAAACCTTATCAAATAACGGTGATATTTTATAATGTTTCAAATTGCATTTTCTTTTAATTCATGCAGTTATACTTACATACTTAAAATTCATTTAATGTATTTAAAAAATAAGAGTAAGACATAATATAATCAAAAAAAGTATAAGAAATTGTTAACATTATAAATGAATTATAATAATCCAAATTCTATTTAAATTAAAATCCATGTACGAGATGTATCGGTCATTTTTTATGTGAATTTTGTTATTTCATCAAAAGTTATATTTATTTTTTAACTTATCGAAGGCTCACACAAATGAAACATAATTAGGATTTGACAGGACTATTCTGTTTGTTTTCTAATTGTATGTTATTGATTTTTTAATGTAATATCGTGTGATTTTTTACAAGTTATTCATTTATCAATATAAAATGTTAATTATAGTAGAACCTCGGTTATACGAGATGGCCGGGACCAAGCATACCTCGAATAATACGAAATAACATAATTAATAGCAATTAAAGATGGGAAATATTAATTTCATTAATATGTTGATGCTATATTTGTAAAGATAAAGTTTTTTAAACAGTTTTTTAGTTTTATTATCTGTTATTTATATTATTGATACATGAAAATGATGACTTTAGTAGAAGTAAATTTGGAAAAAATTCGGATTCGGGAATCGGTTGAGTGCCTCGGATAATCCGGAACATCGGTTAGCGAGGATTCGATAATCGAGGTTCTACTGTGATAAAAAATATCACAATTAAACAGTAAATAAGTACATACACATCAAGTGACGTTCATCATTAAACAGAATAGTCTCGTGATAATCCACTTCACCATTAAAATGATATTTAACAAAATCCTCAATATTTTAATAATATATATATAATTATAAATAAATGTTGTATAAAATGTAGTATTTTATGAAGCAAAATTTGAACAAATATTAAATTTCAATATATTAACGTTCAAATTTTGATGGTCATACAACAAAAGTCTTTTTTGGGTTGCTAGAACAGTATAATTCTAACAATTGCATTTTGTCCAATTTGATTTTGCAAATTAAGAAATCTCTGAAATGTTGCTTAATGAACGCATATTTCATATGTATTATGCAAAATTATATATGTATGTAAATATATAACAAATGAATCAATTTCAAATTCAAGTTTTAAATTATAAGCGAATAATTATTTAACGAGATATTATTCAAATCAAATAAATAAAAGCTAAAAAGTTCGATTCTTTATATATATATATATATATATATATTTAAACAAATTCATAATGACAAAATAATATTAATTTCGTTCTAATGATAAAAACAACCAAAGTCAAAATTAGATTTCTCTCATTAATTGGTATGTATATATAAGATATAAAAAGATACATGATATTTCGTGTTATATTTACATCGAACATATAATGTCGTATCTAAAAAGGTTCGTCCAAGTTCTTGCATTAAGATAAAATTAAAAACAACCCAAATTACACTTAATATTGACAGTAGAATACTGTAATTGCATTGAGCACTTATTTTCTGCATCTGTTTACCAGTTCAGTTATCTTTTAAATTGTTTGTAAAATTACCAAAATGCGACTTTTCGAGCTGGCTTCTGAAAAGATTGCAATCGGTATATTTTTATTTCATCAATTCAATTTATTACTAAAAATATTTACTGACAAAGTTAAATCACTAAAAAATATTGTTCACCTTAATATTTAATTGAACTTTATTAATTTTACTTAATTGGTATGTTAGAAGAAAAACCTAGTAAGTAAATAACATAAGGATTTCATATAAACTTACCTGGTTTTTCCTTTAAATCACAGAAATTATTATTTATATAGCCAGTATGCATCTTTCCAATGTTTTTTGATGCGCTTATTTCAAGTTTTGAATGCGTTGTTTTAGTGTAAACCCAAAGCGGATGAATTCTCACTTATTTGCCATACGAGTTACATGCTTCGTAGGTGAGGATTCACTCGCGTTGGGAGTACATGAAACGTAGCATTGCACTTAATCAACTCATACTTACATTACTCAAAACTTTAAATCAATTTTATTTTTTATTTTTACAATTTAATCTCTATCAGTCTTATATATTTATTGCATTTCAATTTTGTAATTTCAATTATTTAATACTATAATTCTTATGCTCATCTTTGTTGACAATTCAAAATAGTTGTTATACAAATTTTCCAATAATACAAAATTATGTTATCTGTTCTTCTATAAAAAATATAAAAAAAGTCTTCTATATGTCCGTTAATATCGTGTTGTAGTTTATGGATATTATAAAATGGCAAGTACTTGTCCCTTGTGAGCGTTACATGACGATATGAATCGTACATATATATATATATATAATATATATAAATGGGAAATTATCTTGATACACTTTACGACAACAGATTGTAATATTTTGTATCACTACTTTGTTCTTATTAAATATAGCGTATTATTTAATTCAAATACTAAGTGTTCAATATATGTATTAATATTTATGTTTTAATTACAAAATGCGAAATGTGTTTGCATATATAATATTGCTGCGAATAAAACATGTAAACAATGAAATACTGTAACTTGCATTTTGCTTTTACGAGTCTATTTTGAGATTACACGTTGATATTAATGATACGCGCGCAGAATTGAAAGAAAAATGATCAACCGTGAATTTAAATTCTCAATGCATTGAAATACTCACGTTTGAAACTTAGTATAGTAACTTTCTTGTGATACCACATTTATCTCTGTGCATAATAAAACGACTACGTTACTTGATCAAAGCTTTTCATCTTTCACAGCAATAAATTCATCAGCGATATTGTAATTTTCATCAAAGACTGATGTACTACTTTTGAATAAATATAACGCGTTATAATTATATGATAATTTATTTAATAATTATATAAAACGTTGGCACATTTGGATGAATTGAAATAAGAACGTACGAACGTGTGTGAGTGTATATACATAAGACAACAAAAAGTGCATACAAAAACCAAGAAAAATGTATGGAATGAGAAATAAAATAAATATGATATTGAAAAGTACGAGTTTAATTATTTTTTTACATTCTCACAAATAGATTCTAATTAAACAACATCTCTGATTCTTAAGCTTAAAGTTTATTCGTAATAAATCGCAGATAAATAAGAATTAATAAAAATATAAACTTCTATCTATAAATCATTTACACAGTATTTAACACAGTATTGTCTTTTTTCGTCAGTCGAGAATGTTCTCGATTAAAAGATTTATATCTTTTTGATTTCTCGCTTACGAAGTTTATTTTCAGTCTGCGAAACGAACTGTGTTTTATGTTCGATAGTATGGCCGAGCCATACTGTAAGTCGACAGGGGAATGTTATTCTTTGATAGGTGATGTGAATCGCCCTGGTCGTATTCGACATCATAATAAATTCCACTTTGATTCTGAAAATTAAAAAAGAATATCCACTATTTATTTATCCTTTTAATATTAAAAAAAACAATGTAAAAATCAATAATCAAAATCTTGTTTCAGATAACTCTTATAATTATGTTCTGCTTACCGCTAATGAAGATCTTGATTTCGGTCTGGGTACGTGAAAGGCATTGCTTTGAGGAATCAAATCTGCCCTATCTTTGTCTTGCATCTCTGAATCTGAACTATCTTGTTCGTATTGTTGAGGATGCTGTATGGGGCGTTGTCTTGTTCTTGGTGGCGCTTGTAATCTCGGCAGCGGGACAGGTGGCAATGTTCCATGCATGCTTACAGTTGGATGGTATCCAAACATAGCGGAACTTGGCCGAGTTGAACCCAATGGTTCAGTCTGCCACAAATTTTTATGTAAAATATTAATTTGTAAAAAATGAGTATCTTAATGTCGATAAAAGAAAAAGTTATTTACCGCATATAGGTTAGCTGTTGCCACGTGTTCAGCTAAATGTGGATACATATATGCAGGTATGTTGGTAGGTGGACCTTGCTTAGTTGATGTGAGTGTTCCTACGGAACCTACTCTTGCCAAGGTAGCTGGTAAAGTTCCAGGTATTCCGCCTTGCATATAACCATAAACAGGAGATCCTAAACATTTTTGCTCTCGCGACCATTTTCGGCTGAAAACATAACATTTGTCAATTATAAGGTCAGAATACTGTTTAAATATTTGTAGATTATAAATATTTTTCGCCCTACCTCCACATAACAAGGCAAACGAGAGTTAAAACAATGATTATAAAGGCTGCTACACTTGCACCTATCGCTACACCTAAAACTTCGCCGTCTACTTCGCACTGAGATCCATAGTAATTACCGTTACACCTATATAATTTAGTAATTACATTAACATTAATTAGGCTTTATCTGGTTTAATTGAAGTCGTTTATTGTATCTATGAATATGTTACTTACGTGCAAACCATTTGATCATTTTGATAAGAGCAAGTGCCACGATTGGTACAGTGCGATGACGGACAAGAAAGACAGGATCTTCCAGCTAAGCTGGAGTCACTTTTGTTCGGATCCTTAAAACCATGTTTGCAAGTACAAGTGAAACCACCCCAACTGTTTGTGCAAAGTGCAGATGAATGACAGTCATTCAGTTCCGAAGATGCACATTCGTCCAAATCTGAAAGTTATAATAATTATAACTTATTATATCTTGATTTATACTTTTGATTAGTGATCTTAAAAATTGACTTATTTTTTTACCTTGAATGTTGGTTATCGAACCAGTTGGACTGTCTACAAACAGTGCACTATTTCCAATATTATTATTTCTTCTATGAATCACTCCTAGAAGATGCTTCTGTAATTCTGCGGCAAGAGTTGATCTTGCGGTTCGTGATTCATATGACAACTTTAATGTAACATTTACATATACTCCGCCTTGACCTTGACTAATATCACCTTCGTAGATATCGTTTATAGATGAACTCACATATTCATCTGAATAAGGTGTCATTGACATTGCAGACTCGATCTAAAAATGTTTAAAAGAGTAGTTATTAATTGAATATCATCTTTTAATAATCAGTTCCATGTTTTAGTTATTCATTTTCAAGACTTACCGCTCTGTTAGCTTCATATGCTAAAGTCTGATGACTTTCTGAATCTTTGTCTTGTAAGCTCCTATCCCACACTATTTTTCGATCGTAGATTTTATCTACTCTCATTGATACAACAATACTAACAATACCTGGAAGAAAAAATAAAAATTAAGCATTTTGAACAAAAGAAGATTAAGGTAATGACTGCTTTATTATTTTATAAAAACAAAATGCTTACGTTTACAAGGTAAATTATGTTGAAGTCTTGCGAATCCAGGTTTACAGTGACAAGCTGAGACACCTTGAACTGTAGCACAAGCTTCGTGTTGACTAGCATCACAGGTACTTGTATCACCTACAATACAAGTGTCTATTCTGACAGGTGGTTGAGTTGGTCTTCTATGAAAAGGCGGTTTTCTTAGAGAACTGTTTGGTATTGAAGCAGCGCCTAAACTGTTATCAGCTTGAGTAATGGCGAATCTGCAAAGTACACAATAAAAATCGTTATTTACAGTAAAAACTTTCTGTTACTTTCTGATACATAATTAAATATATCAAAATATCCGAATTTTTAATGTATATATTGTATTCTATGAGTAAGAAAGAAAAAAAAGTACAACAACGATATTTTTAATATATTATTGCACTTTCAGAAATTAAGTGAAAATTATCTGTATTTAAATGGAAAAAATTCTTTCTCTTCATAAAGGAAAATTTGTATATACTTAAGTATAAGTTTATATACATACCCAGTACTTGGCATTGTCAAAGCTGGCATTCTCGTTGGTTGAATTTGAGTTTTTGTAGGGTTTATTCTTTCGGTATTGTCGAAGATATTCAGATATGTTCTTTTACCATCGATACTAACAAAACCTTGACCCTGCACAGCAGAGATCAAAACATCACTGTTTATTGCACTTCCTGGTACTTTTACGACTTCTACAACAAATTACCAACAGCGTTTATGAGCATTTCATCATTAATTTTTATTACGTCATTATTTTGCGAAAGAACAAAACAAACTATCTTACCACCACTTCCTGGACCATGACTTGCAGAAACTACGACATCAAATGTATCCGAATTGTGAGAATACTTTGGCGGTGCCACGAAAGGTCGCTGTGTAGGTAAATGTTGTGGTCCAGTATAATCTAACGTGTCATCTAGAACTATTCCAGGTCTAGGTCTATAATGATATCTATTAGTATCTACAAACAAAACAAAATTATTATTATAACGTTTATTTTGTATTTATTTATTATTGCATCTTGTAATATAAATAGTGAAAAAACAAAATGCAACTAAAGGTAGCTATGCGTGCAATTTCAGCGTGCCACATACCTTTGGGGAATGTCGTTACGGATGATGTAGCATAATGATTGCCGATCTTATGAGTCGTATCGGTTGTTTTGATGAACGCTGTAGGCAGCGTTTCCGTTGGCGTAGCCATATTTAATGTTCCATCGGAATATTCTGACTTAGTAGATTTACTTGGTTCTATAATCGCTGTCCTTGTAAATGTTGTCATTGTTGATGACTCGTGGAAACTATTCTCCAGGGGAATAACCGTTGGCTCTTGTTCTATGATTATTGTTCTCGTAGGTTCAATTACATTCACTGTTGAACTTGTATCGATCTTCAGGGTCGTTTGAAACATTGTTTTCGACGTAGTTTTTGGATTAATTGGCGGAATATTTTCTTCCGCAGTGGAGCTTGTTAAAATTGACGATAATTGTGACGCTTCATCGATTTTTGTTTTATTGTCTATTACTTTGGTATCTACGGATGATGATGATTTTGAATTTGATTCCTCGAGAGATGTGTCATTAAGGTTCACAATTGGATAGGTTTGCGGAGAACTGGTACCTAAGATTAATGTATTCTCGGTTAAAATATTGTTCATATTTAAGGGCGGTTGGTATGTCTTATTTGTGTCATCTTCGTGATTATTCAGTGTACTAGTAACATTGCTGTTAACTTGTTTATTTTGATTTTCAGTCTTCGTTAAATTGTGTTCTTCTTTATTGCTTTGATTTTCATCAGATGGCATCTGCGTCTGAACTTCGCTTTGGGGCTTTTCTTCGACTGGCTTTTCTTTCTCCTTTTGATACGGTAAGTCCACGGGTTTATACGAAAGAATTGGTTGACGATTACCATCTGGAGTGAGAAAATCAGTCAAAGACAAATTTCAGTGATCACATATTAAACGTCGAAGAATTTACTTACTTGGCCGAGGTGGTCTGTTGTTCCAGGGTCTTCCGAATGGGACTATCTGTTCAGGAACCGTGATTCCACCAAACGGTCTTTTTGGTGGCAATTGACTTATAGATGGCGTGTTTGGCGCTGGTGGTTTTTCGTAAGTATGTGGTGTTCCAGGCAATGGTGGTGGACTCATCTCTGGCGTGATTGGCGGAGGAACATCAGGAATTCTTGGTGGACCACGATTATTAATCCTGTGGAAAATCGAAAATATACAATGAAAATGTAGAACTGAATTTGATTTGTAACAACTGCTTTATTTTGTAAGCTTCACAAGTTCTTTACCTCTTGATTTCACCATACCTGGTTGCTTGAACCGGTCGATGGTGTGGTGCACTGTTTACATTCACCTTTCCATTTAGCAGTTTGACAATTCCAGTTAAAATATCCTGAATATCTGGATTAGCTTGTCGTTGTTCAGAGATGCCTGTGGGATTTGAGGACGACGAAGATGTATTGGCCCTATAGATCTTCCCTTGATTTTCTTTGCGAGCTTGCCTTGGTTGGTCCGGACTTAGCGACAGAGGTTGCTCGGATCCGATCTGCGCTTCGGTCGGTTGACGGGGCTCCGACGAGAGACCTGGTCTCTGCGGAGCCCCCATTGCTTCCCCCGAATGTTTCTCAGTTGGCACAATTTTGCTAATAAAATTGCAAAAATAATACATTTATTTTAATTGTTCATTTAATTACAATATCATTACAATTGTATGAAAATAAAGTTTAATTATTCTAATAAATGGATAATTACGAATAATATTCTCCTGCTTTGACCTCGATGTTATTTTCACTGATATGTTCTATGTATTTTGAAGGTGACAACAAATCCATTGAATCCTCGAGTTCCAGATCTTTCGATCTCAAATAATGCGTGGATTGTTGATAAGTGTCGCTATTTTTAGAACTGCGCAGTGTTATATCCGGCAGGTCAGTTTTATAAAAATTTTGACTTGAAGATAGTTGACCATTCTTTTGCGTTCTTTCGAATCCCTGAAAAGCGGCTGCACTAAGAATGGTGTCATCCTGAGATAGTTTCAGTCTCGTTGGATCATTCTGGATTGCTCTTGTTAATCCTAAAATGATTAAATTAATCAAAATCAATCACACATTATAAATCAAAATTATTTTGTAGAAAATGGTTCATTTAGAAAGACGAGAAAAAAAAGCACAAAAATCAAGTGGGAAAACAAAAAGCAAGGTAGACAGATAATCGTAGGAAAGAACGGTACATTAGCAGTTGACATTCCAAAGGCTAGTTCGATCAAGTTTCGACCTAACACGTGTACACACACCCTGCTGCCTCCTTTACGGCATCCTACTTCTCCATTCACAACATATCAGTGGGAAACCAGTGCTTTTGATTGGCATGAAATTATGCTAATCGACATTTAAAGGAGTATTTCAATTTTCTATTTACTTTTCTCGCCTGACTATGCTCAACCTAATTCAATTTTAGGTCAGTATATCTTTTTTAACGCAAATATTGAAACTCTGACAATACAATGCATACTCATTAATATTAATATGATTTGTTTATATAAAAGCATTCAAATTATTATTGATATAATACAAAATTTTATTTGTTCTTTGTCATATGTAAATGCATTTTTATTATTTTATTATTACTTAAATACAATTTCTATTTGGGTTAGACTGATTAATTCCTTCAAAGGATATAAAAATACCGTAAAGATGTGTTTTTTTATTTTTTATTTTCAGATATAAAATTCAGTTCTGATAAGATTGCGATTGAATGCATTGCATTGTTTTAATGATACGAAACAACATAATCAAGTAGATTCGTTTTGATAATTTACGGTTTAGTTCAATTGCACTGTTTGCGGAAAGAGCATTGATGGTCATTAATCGTATGTCTCAAATTAAAAGATAGCGATAACATGTTGATCTTATAATAAAGCTAATCACTTCCTTTACACAAAATCTACGCAGTGGTTAATTGTGCTAACAGTATTTCTAACTGTTTTTTTCGTTAAACTTAATAATCAAACGATATATTCTTATTCCACTTTATTGCTTCATAAATTGTAATTATTTGAACCGAAGTCTCTCATGTGAGACCCGACTTGCTCAATATCATCATTAAATGAAATTAATTCAAATATAGGCGGGATTTTTCAATTTGGATTTATTTTTTGATTAGCCGTCGTTATCTTAATTAATATTGAATCGACAATTTCCAAGAAACTAATTGAATCATTTATGCGAACAAAATTGTTGCACATGCGTAACCAAAAGATAAGCACTTAAATCAAACGGATTTTGATTATGTGAAGTTTGTCAAATCGTTTGCTGGATGCTGTTTCAGATGCAATTTGCTTTTTGACGACGTAAGGCAGATTTTCGCTGATATACGATTATGTGAGAGAGGCGCGGACTTGAATGTAGCGTAAATAACGGGAAAGACGTAAGAAAGGCTGGATAGACAGGTAGCTTGAATGGCGAAAGATTGAACTTGGCTTCAATCGCCAAACGGGTTACGCTGGTATGTGTACGCTGCAAACACGAGACATAATTTGAGAGAGTATAATGTTCGTATGAGCTTCAGCTTGAAAGCATCGTCAGATGACATGAACAGACATTCTTGACGTAATGAATGCGCAATAATCGTGCCGGCTATTGCCAATGCTTAATCGACATCTGGACAAACTTATTGACAGGCGTGAGAAACCATCTAACGTTCATTCATTAGACTCAACAACATCGCAAATGAACGCAGTCATGAAAACGTATATCTCGTTTCAAGATTGTTCGATTCTTGGCTTTCTTCTTTGCTTGTACAACTTAACCCGTTTATCCCAGAAATCGAAATATTTGTAGATGCGATCTTGCATTGTTTTATTTTACAAGTTTGCAAACTTGCATATATAAATTTATAATTATATTATAATGCATAATTATATTTATAATATATAAATATCTAATCTAATTTAACCAATTTAACTAATATAATTAACTAGTATAAATATTAAACTATGTTTTCATCACACAAAATCCACTGAACCGATTTTAACAAAATTTTTAGGGAAAGTAGCTTAACTTCTCCAAGTTGTCATATGCTTTATAGTTATGCAATGTACACAATTGATTTTTGGAAAAAATTCTAAGCACGTCCTGATATTATGAATATATATTATGTAAATTTTTTGTATGACTCCATTATGTTACATTTACAATGATGATATCGTTTTAAATGTTGTGGTAATTATTTACACTTGATTTTGTTTTAATTCTTACATTGTCCTTTATTACTTTTAATATTAACATTATGTGGCATATTTCATCATTATTGTCTTTATTCATATAATTCTTTAAACAGATTTTGCTTTCATTTATATTCAATATTTTATATACATTTTCATGTATCTACAAATTATATAATTACTAATTCTAACTAAAAACCATTTTATATATTTATCGAAATTTAATAATAAAGAAATATAATAAAAAAATTATGTATAATAAGTTACACATTAACGGCACTGAAAAACAAAAACTGGGTTTAAATTTTTCTAATTTAACATCTAAGTGAAATAATTGGTTGCATTTTTAATCTCCTTAGGTTTGTAATTCATACAAGTGAGATTAAAGTAAATGAGTTGCTGTAATACATTTTTAGTAATTGTTATTATTTTAATTATGGAAAAATATATTAAAAATAACACTGAAAACTATATAAAAATGTGTAAAAAGTAATATTATATTTTTGCAATAAATTTATATGATAATATTTGCTTAGTTCATTAAATGGATATCCCGTTTTTGTTAAAATGATGACACTTCAAACGAAAGTATTTCCGTTTTTCATTCATTTGTTATATAACGTTATGATATTTGCACAATTTGAATGTCCTAGTTATATACTATATAAGATTTTCCATATGCTGGCATTATTACGTTATTTTCTTATTAACATAATAATCAATACCGCCTGTAGGTATATACACAATAATTTTCAACTTTTTTTTTTCAATTTTTCTGAAAGGCATTGCAAATACATTTTAATTTAGGACAAAACAACTCATTTAGTGTTAAAATACACGTAATTATGTTAGAATTAATTATCAATTGAATCCCAACATTTTAATACGATTGTTATTCTTTTTGCAAAGTTTTGTAAGGAAAACCAATGCGAAACCACATATAAATTTCCTGATAAGACTACACAATTTCGCAATCTACTTTAATATATATCCTCTTCCGGGATTTCCTTTGGCATATTTTCAATCCGGCTAACTATGAAGCAACTGGAATGTCACATTTTTTATGTAAACTTATGAGAAAAAGAGTTATCTTCTCTGCCTTAAAAAACCCTTGTGACTTTTATGTGATGCATCTGTAATATATCAATGATAATATCAGTAATGTTTACGCTTCACTGAAAACAGTTAGAACCGCAGAAAATCTATTTCCAAATAAAATCCAGTATGTCTAAGTCTAAGATGAACCTTTCGGTTTATACAATTTTCCAACCATGTGTCTGCGGTGTTTTGCATCAATACAATGGTTTATTTTACGTGACATAGTAATCACACACTGTCCAACTTTTCAAGATAAATTTTATGATCCATTCATCAATGACAATTTAACAATATGTTTATGCAGATTTTATACTTGGGTTCTATATTTGTTGCTTAACTGTATAGCTAAAGTGATTAGTATGCACAAATATATGTCTTTAAAAGTCAAAATACGTCTCTATCTACATTTATCTAAAGATTTCCATAATGCCGTTATAATAGCAGAAGCAGAAAAACTGCATTATAAAATCACGAATATAAGTATTGAACAAGTATCCCTAAATTATAATGTACTTTGTCATAAAATAGCGCAAAAATTGTTTGCTCACAAAGAAATAAGGAACTTTGATGTGTTTCTGTAAGAGAGCAAAAAGGGAGTGCTGTGCTTGTTGATGAGATACGCATGCATTCATTTGTCTGGCATCCGGGCAAGAAGCGAACATAAAAATAAAATAAAAGAGCGTGCTAAAGAGATGCATCTCATTATGCCGTAATTAATAATCGCGCAATAGAATATCGGCTCTTCGATATTCAATGGGGTTCATGCATTTTGATGACGCGGCGCAGTTCAAACACATCGAACCGATCTTTTGCGCTGAGAGCAAAAAACAACTTTGTCGAAGAATTTGCCGACGAGTTGGGATGCTCGTTAATGCGCATACAGTTGCGTTTGTAATATCAGATGTTATCCCTTAAGTCGCGTTTTTGTTCTCAAACGGTATCCCGTATAATCTCGCGGCTTCGTAATTGCGTGGTAGAATATTAGGGAACCATTGCGGAGCGTGGGAATCTAGGTGAACTATTCTTACAAGACACGAAAGGTTGAGAAAAGCTAGCATGATTTTAGATTTTGTTTTGGAGTAGTACAAACACACGTGTGAAATTGGTGTATGTGTGAAGTCAAACATTAGTATGTAAAATATATACTTTTCACGCATTTTTTATAGTCAATTTTATTAGTATAGTGAATTATAATAAAAATTGAAATTTAAGTTCAAAATTGAGTAATTTTTTTGTTCATGAAAAGAAAAATGAATGTAGAAGAAAAAAAATATGTTACGTTGGTGATAATTCATTTGACATACTCTTAATTATCTGCCGTTACATCTAGGGTGTTCTACTGTAATCTTTCAGAGGGTATATTATCTTGGATGCTAAGTATGTTAGCAAATTGTGCCTTGAACACACAATTTCATGTAAAGAGAATAAACTTATTAAAATAATTGGTATAAATTATAGTAATCTGAACGTATTATATAATATGTACAATGCAAAGTACTCTGTTTTTTTTTTATTTTTTGGTCATCTGATATAATTCAATTCGAATTTTAATCTAGAGTATATCAAATGTTAATTTTTAATCAAACTTTATTTTTGAGGAAGATTCAATATGAATTTTGGGCGATTGAAATAAGTATGAATTATCATGGATTGTTTTACTACACGGAAAATAAAATACATTAAAAATTACTATACTGTACAGCAGCGCTGTCATAGAAATATTTTGTTTACATTATTACAAATCTGTTTA
>JABFPJ010004057.1:0-14663 GCA_022817425.1 Gryon sp. ZL-2020
ATATAGCTTCAAACAATAATTTCGACAGATCAATTTGAAGATAATTTTACAAAGAATTGACGTATTAGCTTCATTTTCTGAATAACTGCTTTGGATTGTTGCAAATAAACAAAATAAATGAAAATAAAAGAAATGTCGGTAATGTAGAACTTGTTTAGGTTTGACATCCTCTTAACAACTTCATGGTAATTAAAATCAAAACAAAAACTGTCAAATATAATTTAATAGCAATTAAAAAATTCAAGTTTTGTGATATAAATTTAACATTAAACAAATTTTATTATCAGAAAATATTGAATTTGGAAATAAATATATATAACTACGATTAGGTAAATATCAAATGATTACTATGTAAAAATATGTAAAGACAAAAACATAACCTTATAACCGAAAAGACAAAAAATTATAAACAACAAATAAATAATTGATATGATTTATTATAAATGTAAAAGTCTATATATTGTTAACAGTAATATCAAATTAAAAATATTTTATATTTATTATATTTTATTATAGTTCTGATGAGGAAATAAAAGTTATTTCGAAATGTTATTAATACACTTTTTATTTGGGATACCAAAAATCAACACATAAAATTACAAGAGGAAAACCTTTATTAATTGCCTCTAAAAAATAAACAACAATATTAATTTTTGCTAAACTGTCACATTTTCTTTATCTTTTTTATATTTGAAAATGAAATAATTTTAATTTCTACCATTATAATTAATTTTAGTTTTGTAGGTTATTTAAAAATTACATCAATAAATTATATTGACTCACTTTCGATAAAATTCGATAATTATATTGAAAAATGCAATGTCAAATTTATCTTAACCAACAGTAATCAAAATTTAATTATTATTTCATGTATATACATTTTTAACAAATTACTATCTCGTGAATAGCCATCCAATCTTGTTTATCTCATAACCAAATTACAATAATCATCATTTTGCTACACCTTTGTTCACAACATGACACGTAACTTTTTTTCTTGCACAAAGAAACGCCACTGAAAGAAACCACTGCAATTTCACTGTGTAATTTATGACTATCAGTACATATATACTATAACAGAAAAACGATTTCGAATATAAAATATTTATAATTCTAAAGGCCTACATTTAAATGTTTCAATTTAAAGAAAAATAAATGTAAACTCTAAAAATCCTTAATCTATATCAATCTAATTTTCTGTCAGATTAGCAAATTTAATTTATCGCTAATTTAATTAAGCTTTTCTGCTCCAATAACATGATTTGTTCTAAATATCGATTCCCCTTTTTTTCATTGTTATTTAAAGTTTACTTTACAATATTGCAGAATTGTAAATATTAGACTAGACACTTTTTTCTTCTAATGTACACACTGAATGTGTCATTGGCGTAACCTTATATCGACAAGTGATTCAGTGGCAAGTCCTTGACTCGCGAAACCAATGCACTTTCGCGACAGCACAACTTCCGGCATGAAAGAGTTAAAGCGATGGCGTCGCCTAATTGATATCTCAGGGTCAGACGGACGTAGAAAAAGCGCGCTCGTTAATCGCACATCTCGGTGCATCGATAATCGAGCGTGTCGGCAACCCGTCATTCTCGTTGCAAGATTCGGGTCACGAATAAATCGAACGCGAAAGATGCTCCCGGGCAGTCAGTCTCTTTCTGCAACTCTCTTTTTTCCATCTGACCTTTCGATCAAACACAAAGGACTCGGCATCGCAGCCGATTTTTTATGCATATGCAAAAGAATATGCTTCGATAAATATTCAGTCCCTGGGTTTTGTCCGAGATGTTGAAGGAATATTCAGCGTAATCCAAAGAAAGCAAAATTATTATTTTCCTTTTTTCCTCTCTTTCTCTCTCTCTTTCTATTACTTTATTTTCACATTTCGAGGAGAAAGAAAATGCTGAAAGGAAAGTTGGCAGTCATTTTAATTGGATGACTGAACTTCCGCTAGTTCATATAGACAAAGGTCGATTTCATACGTGGTACAACAGTCGTGATTAAAAGAATGATATAATCAAACGAGAATTCGTGTTTTTGTTAAACAAACTATTAACTTTGATGTTACAATAAATGTACATTTTCAATAAATATTTATACTTTCATTTCGTGATGTTAAAAGAAATTGTTCACGGCTTGTTTAATGCCGAACAAATATATGTGATATAAACTATAACAAAAATATGAAATATGAAAAACAAATTTAAAAAAATAAAAATGAAAAACAATGTATAAAAACAATACAAACTTTGACTATTTGTGTGTATATAAACAAATGATCTTTGTAAGCAATTTAATTAATTTTTAATAATAACACAAGTCTTTATTCCAAGTGAAAATGTTAAGTAAAGTTAAAAAATAAATAATTGTTTAGTTAAACACAATACTTGTTATTATACCATTGCAAAAATAACTAGATTTCATAGAAAATATCTAGAGAAAAATTAATACTAAATGTTATATTTGCATAAAATAATTGGCCATAGATAGTTTATTTCATCATTAATTTCTATTCCTCTAACAATTTTAATGAACTAAAACAGTAATTCTTTACCCGAGCAACAGCTCGAAGACATAAATTGTGGATTGTTATGAAACTTGTGAATGAATAGTTAAAAAGTGCATTGTTCATTGCAACTACAAACAGTGTGTAGAGATGAAAATTTTAATTTTACGCTAGACTAGTTTGGCTAATGTAACTGCGGAACTTGGCGTTGTATACACATGCAATATAGGTCTTCGTAAACCTCGACGCGAGAATTATGTGAACGTCGTTGACAATTATGGGCCGTTAAAGAAAATTTCAACAACATTTTCGTACATTATCCAAGGCTCCATTCTGAAGGTGATTTAGTGGCATTGCTTTGAATTGTATTTCAAAATTAGATTTCAATTTCGCTTCATTTTCATCAGCATGTGCATAACATTTTCACATAGAACTTAAAACATATTTTTCATAAACTGAATACATCCACGTGTTGTGCATTTATTTTAATGCGAATTTGCAATTAAAATTCAACCTTTGATCAACTAAGTCAATTTTGCCTTTTAACATTTTCATTTTGTAACTTCCCACATTCACTGTAGGTCGAACAATAAATGCTCCATTTTGCGTTTAATATATCGGCGAGAAATAAAAAGAGATAAATAGAAAAGTGAAAAAAAAGAAAAAAGAGAACTACGATTGTTTGGTCGAATAAAAGTGCTCGCAAATGCAAGGTGCATTTGGTCCATGCACGAGAATGTATAAATGGGATTCGCGCAATGGCATTGTCCACTTAGGATCTTGCTGCGAGAACGTTATGCGGAACAAACAAACTCCGAGAGTGCATAAGTACGCTGCAGTACGTCGAGTGCATAACGTCGATGTTGTCTCGCGACATCCACAGTGGCACGAATTCATGCTCGACTTCGACGGCAGGTATCGACTGTGTGTCGTTGTGTACCCGTTAGAAATTTATCCCAGTAACGTTTATTGTCTGCTGCAAGTTGTATCAAACTTTATTTTAGATAAGAGATCAAATAGGTTTACGAATTGATTTGAAATGAACAAAAATGAAACTTTACAACGTTTACACACACATTTAGATAAAGTCTGATTAATCTTTACAGTAGCACTTTCAGTATTAAAAGAAATTTTTTCAACGTGTAAATTTTATTTATTGTTTTAATACTTATAATTAATTGAATGCAGAAGCAAAATTGAATCGTAAAACGTTACACTTCATAAGCTGATAATATACTTAAATAATTACAGTAATCTTAACAGATACGGCGTATTTAGATTAAATTAAAATTATTGAATATATATTTAGCTCAAGAGAAGCGAGCTGATGGGATTAATTAGGCTTAGTATTCAACGTAAGATTTTCCATGATCTATTTTCAATAAAACAAGTAATTATCTGGGCTTCGTTTTATTTCCTCTTTTTCAACTTATTCTTTATTGAATTTCTGATTACATTTATATTATATCTTATTTTACTGATCTTTGCTTAATTCATAAAAGTCACTGTTAAAAATAGATAATTTTTCATTTACATCTGTTATTATTTTTAAAACTCAATTTGAAATCTTAACAGAATTCTCTCAACAAATTTCAATGAAATAATATCTTTCGTTTGGAGCTTTTCAATAAATGTTAAAAAAATGTGCCAGTTGAATACAAATGTAAAAGTGCACCAACCAATATATGTACTTTTCATCATCTTTATCAGTATCATTGAGTCATTCTATGAACTCTTTTCATCATGTTCTTGCTCTCGTGGTTTTAATAAACATGCAAATGAAGTGATATTGTTATTCATGAATAAACAGTAATAAGCGACGTAATAAATCATAATCGACGGCAAACAAAATAATACGGTCGCGTGGTTTGATGAGTGTCTTCGAATTAGTTACACTCTCTCGAGCTGAAGTGAGACTTTGATCACGCACGATTAAAGTTTTCCTTTCGAATTTCCTTCAAGTGAAAGGAAAAATGGTTAGAGTGCAACGACAAATGTATTTTTCACGCGTGCCAATCGAATTGCTATGAATTCTAGCTGTAACAACAGTTTTAAGGGAAAAATAAGCTGGTAACAGGATTACTTAGAATACCTTTAATTAAGACATTTTTTTCACTTAATGTCTTAATATAAAATAATGGACATTACTCAATGTATCATTTGACTGCGCAGCTTAGTAGAAATTGAAAGGATTCTAACTTTATATACTCTCAGATATTGAATAACATTTATTACAATAATTAATTGAGATTATTTTTAGGGATATGTATCATGAAATCGTTTGAGTGATTTTATGTCATAATTAATTTTTTAATTTTCTTTAATCATGTAATAACTTCTATTTTAAATTAATGATGTATAATAACATTTCAAAACGAATTAAACAAATAAAAACATATAAAAGTTAAGAAAACCATTAAGAATTTTAGTTGGAAGAATTATCTAAAAGGTAACTAAATTATGAACTAATATAGATTGTGAAATTATGTAACTGTTTTTAGTGTCATGTACATTCGGACATTAAATTACATAATAATATAGAAATTCAGTGTAATCGTTCATAGAAAATGTCATCGACAAAAGAAAGACAATAATACTGAAATTATGATATATGCTTTGCGCGCAGCTGCGGAGACATAACGAGATACTCGTAAATCCATAATCTATGAAGCCGATGACCGGGGCGTCTATATGGGCAGTGAAACCGCACAGGAGAGAAACAAAGCCCACGATCGTAAGGCGCCTCGTCAAGGAAACCGCTGCTTATTCCACGAAGCCGCAATTTTCGTGCAATTTCGACGCCAAGAGCTTTGGCTGATGCGACCAGAAAACGAAACTGAAAATCGTATTATCAGAGTGCGGACGTCTTGTCGTAAATTATTCATGCGACGAGTCCTCAGAATCGACATCAAATTTTCATTGCATATAAGATCAGAAAATTCACGGTAAACGGAATTCAAGCGAAACTGTAATTCAAATTGAAAGCCAGACTTATCATTTGTCGAATAGTTGAACAATCATTTCGAATGCATATCTTTTTTTGGCTATTCCAAGAAAACAAGTAGAAATATTAATGTTATGTCAGAATGAAAATAAGTCATACTTCACTTTTATACGTTCAACATCAGTACATCAACATTTTCAAATCAGAGTTTAAGAAAGTTGAAAAGTGAATATAATAATAATATGATAGAAACGTAAAATGGTTAATCGAAGGATTTCAACTTCATGAGGGTACGAACCCCAATTCAATATTTTATTCGTGGGCTAAAATTTTCAAAATAAACATTTATTTTTAGATTTTTAAATTTCTTTTCAATTTGGTCAATACATAGAATAACATTATATTGAATAGTTCATTGGTCTATTACTAATACGTCAGTCAAACATGTGTCTGTCTGTTGTAATACAAAATGGGTCCCCCGATTTGGAAGATCGATTTATCAAACAGCTTCCATAATGACATATTATTACTTGTGGATGGGTCGAAAGTGGTTTTCAATGCAACTGAAT
This sequence comes from Gryon sp. ZL-2020, assembly GCA_022817425.1. Classification (NCBI taxonomy): domain Eukaryota; kingdom Metazoa; phylum Arthropoda; class Insecta; order Hymenoptera; family Scelionidae; genus Gryon; species Gryon sp. ZL-2020. Next base: position 6,026 of record JABFPJ010004057.1, read on the forward strand.
TTGTATAACCAAGGGAAGAAGTTTCAAGTGTTGGACGATCCAAATCAACATTGTAATATATTTGAATGGAATTGAAATGTTAGAATACACAAATAAATAACCGAACATATTTTTGAATACTGTATTCATATATTCCCACACCTTCATTTAACATTCATAAATGAACAAAAAAGAATGTCCAAGTAGTCACCGCAATAAAAGTAGTGTAATAAATTCATTTTTAAAAATAAATCTAAAATTAATTATTTTATTAATTCATATATTAATAAGAAAAAGTTTAATGATAAAATACAAAAAATGCTAGATGTTGTAATAATTTTTACAATAAAAATTCAAATCTTAAGTTTCATTATTAATCTAGTTTCATATAAAATAATTAATTATATATTTAATCCTTACTAAGTCAAATCTTATTTTTTACCAGAGTAAAAGAAAGATGTTGTAATATTTAACTATGTTTAATAATCCATATTCTCAAAAATGTATCTTTGTATTTTGAAATTTACTCGTCGAAACATCATCAGTATTGATGTTATAGATTAAGATTTCTCATACTATTTCCAGATAGTATTCAAGATACAATAAATCTTTAAAAATTACTTTCTTTAATCCTTTTATATTACTTCATATTCGAAATATCTTTTTAACTTTTTTACGTAATGTTTTACCTATTTTTTATATGCTCTTGATTGAGTCAAAGCCTCAGATAAAGTGTCGGATTGAATCTTATATATAAAAATGCTTAAATCTCAGATTATAATCTAATCGTCACATTTCTAGTCGCAGTGTATGTTTACATCGGCTTAGATAAAGTCTCTATTTATCTAATCAAGTTTAAAAACCACGTCAAGTGGAAATTAAATAGACTCAGTGATTTGAACTCGATGTTTATACATTGTCGCAGCTGTACTTACATATGCAAGTACAACCTAAATCTGCGAACAACAAATTTTTTTATGTCTTATCTTCTCACGGAAATGTGAAAGTTTTTTTAGTGATTCTTATACGAGTAATAAACATAACTGTTCATTGTTTATCTACCGTTTAACATTATTGGTCTCCAGATAATGAAACTCTTTTGGATATTTTTGGTCCTCGCATACAATCGCGATGATAATGTTGTAACGGTAACCGTAAATGACTAATGGTCGGAAACAGGAATTTCCATTTTATTATCGAGTTCCAATTTTTATTTTCGGGTTCATACGTCAATTTGTAACAAATATTCCAACGAAGTAAAACTGGCTTTCATTGTATTCAAAATATAATTTTTCATTCATACAATAATGTTAGTAATTTGATGACGTTTTAATATTTTATAACAAATGTTAAGATATTACAGAAAAAATAACTATTATTATTACACTGTTAAATGAAAAAGTATAGTAAACTTGTTTCTGTTTTAATATAGACCAAATTATATTTTATCAAACTAAGATATTGATATATAGCAGTCATTGGTATTATAATCAGATTCGATTATGTTACTATAACACTGACATGTTCAGATTATATTCAGGTCTGATACACAAAATGACACCTATTCTTAGAATATTATCCAATCAAAAATATACTTTTATTAAGTTACATTTTAATTAATTAAATTTTTTAATTACTTGCAAATAGTATTAAATAAATCATTTATAATAATAATTGACATGTCTTTTATATTACAATAATATCATTTTACATTATGAACCAAAGTTAAGCAAAAGGCTAGAAAAGTTATGTTATTTCTTCGAACAAATACTAGCCGTAAAAATAATAAAGATAAAAGATTTGTTAAAAGTTTTACAATACAGAATGAAAACTAACTAAACATTTTTAGGTTTATTTTCTCTTGCTTGAGCAGTGTTTGACGAGGCATAACGTGGAAATTGGGCATTAGCACGCTGGGGGATAGTATGGCGATAATTAACCAGAGTTGCGTAAACTCCCCTTTCTAGTACGAGTATCGGCGAAAAAGCCAAACGATACAACAGGTCAGGCTTTTATGCGATTTCCCTGACCAACAAAGCGTGGTTAACTATAATTCAAGCAAATAACACGATTCGATTTTGAACACTGAAAACATAAATTCGTCAAACCACGTCGTTACTTATTCCATTTTGAGTGCAAAAAAAAATACCAAAAGTCCGTAATAAACAGCAATTTTCTTAGCACGCAATAAAACCGTAATTACACGCTGATACGTTAAGATAAAAATTGGAGCAAGGGTAAAACTTTGCACTTCGCCTTAGATATATATCGTCAATGCGTTTAACTCGTTAGTCGCGTTCAGGGCCGAAGTATTTGCACTCGTCACCCCAGAGTTACTGTCAATTCAACAACAATGAATTTCATTTTGACGATAATCCGTGAAACGCAAGAAAAAAAACCGTTGAAACAAGCAGGCTGGCATATATAACACGCAATGAATGTATAGAGGCCACTTTATTGTCTTCTTTCAATGACAAGAAGTTTTCTTTTTTTCTTTTTTATTTTGTTTTTTTCTTTTTATTTTTATTATTGACTTCTTGTAATTTCAACTGTCAGATTCATATTTAAAAACCACTTTCAAACTGAACTGTCGATAAAATTGATCAACAACATTTATTAGTCAGATGATCAATTAATATAATTGGACTGTAATAATAAGTAGTAACACAATGAAAATAATACATTATAAATTTAAAACACGTAAAACATGTATTCAATTTAATCTGCTCCGAGTTAAAAATACCATAAAGTATTTTGTATGGATTTTTATGTGTTAAATGAACCTTCAGAATAAAAGGTTCCTGAAATAAAACATACAAGTCAGTAATAGAGGCAGAAATGCTGCCTGGAAAGCATATTTGAAAATTTACAAAAATAACTCAACGGTAAGATTCTCCAGAAATCATTACAGAAAGATACACACAACAATGTTTTCTTTAACCCCATGCAAAAGTAAACAACAAAAGACACCTCGTACAAGTACAATCCACAAAACACGCTGACGTTTGCACATAAACAACCAGCTGGGCAGAATTTTCTCAAAAACAGTAGTAAATAAATTGCAATGTTTATCGATACAAGCAACCATAATTCTTCTATCTAACAGATTGTTTACTTTTAAAAAGTAAATAACACGCTACAAAGTTAACCTCTGTACATTATTGTTCATTAACAAAAACAAAAGTAACCTTGAAACAACAACATTCTATGACCTTGAAGAATTGTACAATGTTTTCAAAATAAGAAATCTTCGTGTTATCAATCAAATATTTACGTAAAAAGTTCATTAGCACTGAGTTACGTAGTGTTTGTTGCTCTAAAAAGACAAAAAAAAGGTAATAAGAAAAAATCAACAGCGATTATTGTGCATCGATAAAAAGACCGGTCGGAAACCACTCTCTTGTCACGTCTCAGACTAAAAACTTGCTCCATGTTGGTGTTGTTCGTCCAAAAAAGCCCAACAAAAGCAGCGGAGCTAAAATCTAAGGATCCCTCCCGCTGTAGCCCCCGCATCCTCTGGCGAGGCCCTGGATACGGAGATACAAAACACGGAACAACACACGTGCAGTCGTCCGAGGGCAGTTGCATCTGTGCACGTGGCGACGACGAGTTCGAGTGGGGTAAACCCGGGTGAAGGAGGGGGAGGAACACAAGGGGGAGGAAGGGCGGGGGGGCTTCTTCAGCGGGGTGGGGGCAATGGCACAGACAAACGCACGGACAAAGAAAGAACGCAAAGAAGAAAGAAAGACGCGATCCTAAAGGGAGGGGCAGTCGCGAGAAAGACAGAGAAAGAGAGATATACGGTGACAGAGAGCGTTGCCGAGAAAAGAGTGAGAAAGAGCGAGTGAGGCGACGTGCCTCCATACGAATCCGCTCGGTTTCGAAGTGCCTGCGAGTGAAAAGCAGTCAGTCAGTCAGTCAGTCGGTCCAAGTCCGGCCACGATCGAGCAACGGACATGCGCTTTTTCGCGATCCGCAGCTGCGTCGGGATCACGCGCCTCACGATAGGGTGCTCACTTTGCGTGACGTACAATTTTTTCGATGCAGGGTGGTAATACCGGCATAACGTCATTATCATTGCTATTACGTTGACTTGATTCAGATCGCCGACTGTTTGGCATTACGCTTCGATTGTTTTGATTATTTCGATCAGTTTGTTTTAAGCCATCGACGACAGTTGGTTCTTGGTGGGTTTTTGGTGTTTTAAAAGTGGTAGTTGATTTGAGGTTAGAACTAGTTTTCCCAGATCAATGGATGTGTGATTCGCCAAGATGCCCAGTCAGACCACAACAATCTTACTTAGGTGCTCCATGGTCGACATACCTGTGTTGAACCATGTTAAGCTTTACGACGTAAGTGTCAAAATATAAAAAAATAAAGAGGATAACAACAAATAATTGTAAAATAATAAATAGTATATTAAGAAGGACAAGATTTTTTTCTTTTTAAAATTTGGAAGGAATTAAAAAAGCTTATCCATAAAGAATGCGCTGCGACATTTGTGAAACGTTAAAGAAACAAATTATAAACCTATGACACTCCATATGTGAAACATTATAAAAAAAAGTCATAAATTCATTGTCGAAAAGAAAGTGTCAACATCAAATTGTATTTTTACAGCTTCAACGAACGCAACAAAAAAATGCAGTCAACCATCATAAAACGAAATAAATAAATTTCCAATCATCTGAGAAGACTTTCTGAATGTAAATACCATAAAATTTCTATGGAACATATGCGTTAACACGCTGTAAGGATATAACTACGGTCAGTTATGTCAATTAAAATGAACAAAGGTATAAATCATCTAATGTGTCATTTAAACTTGACAACGTGATATTCTGGAAAGTGTGATTTGTTTTATTTCTCGAGAAGCGGGAGTTTCGAATCATCTAATGATTCATTTTGTCTAGTCAGGATAAGTTTTGCACATCGCTATAGTCAACTATTGATTGAACTTCACTTATCCAGAGAATGGCAATTTTCTGAGGATAATAAGTACTACAATTCGAAAGTGCTCGAACTAAGAATAGACTCAAGATGATACCTCTGACTTGTCATTTCATATTATCAATTGAATGTCACTTATCCTGATGCTAGTAATTTTGCACCACACATAATCAGAAGACTTAGAATAACTTTTGATTTACATTTTGCTTCAATTGAAACTATTTGCTTTTTTTTTTTTCTTTTTTGTTATTACCATTTTTTTGTATACAAGTAATTCGGAAGTTAATTCTTCGTGTTAATGCCAATCTTACGATCTCGATTGCGACGAAAATTGAACAATAGGTTGAAAATGTTGACTAAAGAAGAAGACCCTTCAAAGGTTTACGACCTGTCAGCATTGTCTTACCAGACGATATACATGCTTTCAAGCTGAGACAAAGTCAGTTTATAAAATAATACCAGATCAATAAACCAGCTGCTTGACATTTGTCTAATGTCAACAAGTGTGGACTTAATGTCGGTTGACCATAAAATTCTGCGAAAATTGATCTCACATACATTAGAGATTCAACAAGTGATAGACTGCGACGAGTTCAACGACCCTCGGTCGTAAAGCAACATAGCTTTTAAAAATCATTTTCCCTCAACTAAGTCAAATACGCGTTTAATAAGGAACGAACTTTAACGAGTGCAACAGATGTTCTACACTTAGCGTCAAATTAACACCATTCGATGCCTTGAAGAGAGGTCAAATCTGCATAATCTATTTGTTTTTATTTTGTGTGTATAAAAAAAGTTATCATTTGATTTATTTATTAATTATCATTTCTTCGCTTCAGACATTTATTAAGTACATTTGCAGAGGTATTTTTTATTACAATAAAATATACAACGTGCATCCCATACGAAGCCAGCTAATATCTCAAACAAAAACAAATAAGCAACGATAACTTATATCGCAGAATAACCCGAGCGTCAAACCCAAACCGCTGATTAATGAGAATAGTGGCTTGTTTAGAGAATTTATCAAACGGAACTTTGAAAAATCCAGTCACAATAAATGAAATGATAACCAGCGTCGATTTTTATCTTACCATATATCGTACAAATTTCCGGCTCATTGAAATTCAAATAAAAGAAGATTTATGAAATTAAATAAGCGAGTGGACATGATTGCTGTTCCTTTATTGCTTCAAGTTTTCCACGTAACTTGTCAAAATATGGAAATAAGATAAAATAGTTACAATAACAAGCAATTAATTATATTTTCAATGTCTTTATACACAATTTGCAGTTTATATCTGACATTTATAGAGTATTGATAGGTAAATATCGTGACCTATAATGTACCCATAAAACCAACGATTAAATTAAATCATATTGATCTAATGATAAAATTTAAGTTCATATGTTTAAACTATTGTCATTTTTATATGCATTATTGCATTATATGCATTATTAGTGTAGAGTAACGTTAACTACAATAAAGCTTCTATAAAATAGATAAAGACATAAAAATAGGTCTATTGCAGAATAATTAACTAATACTTTATACATATAACTGATACTGATTTTTAATATATTTTATAAAAGAAATAGAAAGAAAATGTGTTCGTATTGATTGTTTATTATATGCATGTAATCTATAATTCATTCATTGAAATTACAACTGTAAAATAATTTACTTCTCTAATGTTTACATGAAATAAGATATGACGGAGTCAAGATCACAAAAGGTACAATCAGAAGCAAATCGCGGATCATCGAAATGCGCAAGTTAAGATGCGTTAAAGCCGCAATTCTTAGAAGCATTAGCTTGTCGATTGCGGTCAACGCAAGCGTATCTTGTTTCTGCTGCCGGAAAAGGTACAACGCCAGGTTTATTACCGTAGGAATATAATTGAGAGAAGGTCATGATTTCTACGATCCCGTCAAATGACGATCGATCTTTCGTATAATTGTAAACTTAAGACAAATGTTCGTTCATTAATCAGATTAACTCATTTTCAATATAAAGCAATAATAAATATTACGGTAGATATTTCCAATGTTCCATTTGCAATTCCCACTAAATAAAATAAACTAAAGAGTACTCTAAAGAAAATAGTAATACAAAAATTATCATCTTTCTAACAAATTAAGGATATACTTATCGAAACCAAAAAATTGCCATCTTTTCTGATAAACGTTCTGGAAATTTAAGAGCTGTTTTCATAAAAAGGACTGTTTTTATCAGAAAAGATGGTAATTTTTTAGTTTAGACAAGTATATCCTTAAATTGTTAGAAAGATGATAATCTTTCTAACAATTATAGTCTTATTATTTTTCTTAATATAGAACCATCCTAGATTGCGAACTTTTGCGTTGAATAGTAAAAACTGTCTCAAAGAGAAACGCTATGTAAAATTATTATATTGGAAGGCTCTTGGAAACGTGTTGCAATATTTAAGTAATCATTGCAGCATATAATTCAACTGATTGCTGGCATAAACCGTGTGATACTACCCCACGGTAGGACAATTATTATGTAAACACGCTTTACACAGCACGTTTTTTTGCGTAATCAATGGTTTGACGTTACTTTATAAACCCTATGTCTCATGCCATCATTGAATCACTTTTCAAAGTGGTCCCATTTGTGTTATTACAACTTAAAAAAATGATAAAAATCAATCATACACTGTAATTTTTTACCGATAAATATTCATAAACATTTTTTTTACATCAACTGCCGAAGGCTTTATTAAAACTGTGTTTTTCAATTAAAATTTATTTATAAAAAATATGTCAAGTCATTAAACAAATTACCATATGTGAATTGAAAAATCAGAATTGAATCATCAGTGATTTCCCACTGTTTTTTTCTTATTGTTCTTTAAAATAACCCTTTACATACAGAATAAAGAAATCATTAACCCGTGATGAAAAACCGACATAAGGTGCCAAAACTGATGAAATAATAAAACAATAGAGTCACAAGCTAAGTGTTTTACTCGCATTAAACATAAAACTGTCCAATGTGCAATCTAAATATAAATTACAGGCAAGTACGCAACAAGGGACGCGTTAACTAGTAAACCCGCGACTAACGCGAGAAATATGAGAGACCAAAAAAGGAACATACGACAACGCGCGCTAAGTGGTGCGAATCAAGTGGGAGCAGGGGAAAATGAAGGGGAAAAGAGAAGGGAGGGAAGCGAGTATCAGAGGGCAAAAGCCGAGCAACGCGCTTTGTTATCGGACGAGAAAATGTACGCGTGAACCGATAGATAGCCTAGGCGTTAATGAATGCGAGACAAAAATGAAATAAAAGAAGACAAAAAGAAAATGGATATATAGGGGTCGGTTGAACAAAAAGGCCGAAAAGAATTGTCGGCAGTATACAAAATATTAAAATGACGTTTGGCCGAGGTCAAATTGTCCATCGCGATGAATAATTAATCCACTTATGACGAATAAATGTTTGTTTGATGTGAATGAATTATATAAGTGGCCTGTGGGAATATGATTCTTAAATGATATACAAAATTATGCTGTATAAAATAAAAATAAATAAAAGTAGAATTTAGCAAAAGATTTGATTAGCTGTCTTGCTACCATTTATTCAATTTTTTATTTTTGTATTTTTTGTATTTTTTTTTTTTTTTTTTTTTAAATTTTTTTGGCATATTTTACTTTAATCAGATGCTTTATTAAGTGATATCTTTAT